>AFRA01001437.1:0-10320 GCA_000223055.1 Claviceps fusiformis PRL 1980
TTTTTATATTATTCTTCCTTTTATTTAATTAACTTTTCTAATCCTTACTTAATTTATTATACTAATTTAAGGTTTCTCTCTACCTATCTTTACTACCCTATATTTAATTTCCTTTAAATTCTTAAATATTACTTTTATATTTTAAGTAACTTCTTTATTTTATTTCTTTACTATTACTATTACTTCTTTATAATTTTCTTATACTAATTAAATTAACTTATTATAGTTTAACTAAATTAATATTACTAAGTTTAATAAAAAGTTATTTAACTTCTCTTTATATTCTTAATATATATTATATTCTAAATAAATTTATAACTCTTAATATATTTTATATTTAAAATTATTATTAATTTATATTAAATTTACCTCTATAATTATATTCTTTAATAATTATTTTTTTTATTTTTTTTTTTCTTATTAAAGTTATTTTTATTTATTATATTTATATTATTTTTTTTTATTTCTTTAGGTTTTTAAGTAATATAATAAGTTAGTAATAAAGGCTTTAGTTTTATTATAAAGAACCTATTCTTTATATTCCTAAATTTATTATTATTACTTAAGTTCTTATTTAAACTAGAATTATTTTCTACTCCCTTTATTTTATATTTTAGTTTAATTTTCTTTTTATTATTATATAATTTCCCCTTTACTTTATATTTAAGCTTAGTAGAAGTTATTTTAAGTAATAAAGTTTTTTTTACTAAATATAGTAATACTTTAATTTTAAGTAGTCTATTAATAGGTATAGTTAGTAGGTATATTTATATATACTTAAGTAAACTAAGGATTTAACCCTTAATATAAGTCTTTTTTATATTTTTTAACCTTTAAGTAATTAGCCTAAGCACTAAGGATATCTTTATAGTTAGCTCTTTATATATAGTTATTTTAAAGGGTTTTTTCTTTTAAATCTTTAAAATTATTTATATTAATTTATAAAATAATAAGTAATTAATTATCTCCCTATTAAAGCTTAGGTTTAATTCTTATTTTAAACGCTTTTTTATAATAAATTATACTACTTTATTAAGAACCTTTTTCTAAATATAATCTAAGTAGTATTTAATAACTTTCTAGTCCCTTATTTATATAAATATTACTAGCCTAATCTTTAGGTAGACTACCTTTAATATTTTATTTTTTAGTTTTATTATTTTAATAGTCTTAAAGTAAACTAAAACCTAATAAGAAAGGAAAGAAGAAAAAAAAGAATAAATAGAATAATTTAGGGTTAATAGATTTATATTAAATAGGTTTAATATATTTTATAAAAAAAAAAATAAAGAAAAGAAAAAAAAAAAATAAGGTAATAAGAATAAGTGAAAAGAGAAAAAAAATAAATTTTAAGACTTAATTAAATAAAGTAGGTAGAGTAAGTATATATAGGGTAAATATAAAGTAAGGTTAAAGTAATTATTTAAGTTTTATATTTATTATTCTATTAAGTAGCTACTTTTATTATTATTACTTTAGAACTAGTTATTTAACTAATATATACTTATAGCTTTATTTATAGTCTTTTAAATCTTTTTATTAATTACTATTATTATTATTCTACCTAGTTTTACTTTATTTAATTAAGGTTAAATCTCTTTTAATTTTATTAATTATTCCTTAAGTTTAAGTTTTACCCTAGTTTATTTTAGTAAATTTATCTCTAACTTCTTAATTTATTAATTATATAATAACTATTATTTTATTCTAGCTTTTTTTAATTCCTTTAGTTTTTTATTTATAACTTATTATTTTTTTTTATAGTAAAACTTATTCTTTTATTATTATTATTTTCTCTTTTAGCTTAATTTTTAATTTCTAAGATTATTATAATTATTCTTTTAATTTAAATACTAACTCTTTTAATTATTATAGTTATTCCTTTAGTTTATATACCCTTTTCTTTATTTAGGTTCTTACCCTCTTAGCTTATTTTAATTATTTATTATACTTTTCTAAGTTTAGGTTTCTTTTTATATTATTTTCCTTTTACTATAAGAATATTTTTACTTATTAAAAAATTTACTTAATATCTTCCTTAGTAAATATTTTATATATTTATTTATTAATATATTCTTTTAGCCTCCCTTTTAATTTAAATACTATTTTATAGTAAATATATATATTTTTATTTATTTAGTTTGTTATATTAAATTAACTATAGTTACCTTTCTTTTTATAGTATTTTAACCTATTCTAACTTAAATATAGCTTTTTATATTTTTTATAATAAAGTGCTAACTTTTTTTTAATTAGTAATTTAATTAATTTAGGTAATTTAAGTAGTTTACTATTTCTTAGTTTTATATTTAATTTATAAATTATAATTTAAGTATTAAGGTCTATTTAGGCTTACTTTATTTAGGTTTTTTTTTTCTTTTTTAAATTTTAAAATTAGTATAAACTATTACCTTTATACTAATACCTTTTATTTACTTATTCTTAGTATTTAAGTAAATCTAATAAACCTTTATATTCCTTAGGGCTACCTCTTTTCCCTAAATTACTAAAGTTAGTATTATTAAGGCTATAGCTAATACTATATTTAACCTTTTTTTTTAAATTATTTTCCTTAATTTTTTATTTATAATATTACTTAAGGGAATTACTATTATCTTTATAAAATTAAGGTATTTAGCTATTTATTTATAAATTATATATTTTATAATTTAGGTAGGAATTTAATACTATACCTTTTTTATAAATTCCTAGTAAATAATTCTATATTTAAAATAAAAACTATAGTTTTTATAAATTATAGCTTAAGGAAATTAAAGTAACTTATTATTACTATATAGTTTTATTTTCTTTTAGTTTTATTTAGCTATATTAATTAAGTTATTTATCTTTATATTATTTTAATTAATTAACTTATTAAGTTATTAAATTGCCTCTTTTCTTTCTTTAAAATAAATAAAAATATTTAATAAAAAAATTCTATTAAAATAATAAATAAAAAAAAATTTAATAAAAGCTAACCTTACTTTACTTTTATTAATTAGCTATAGCTAATATATTTAACTTTTATATTTAAAACTTAACTATAGCTAGTATTATTTATAAAGTTTAATAATTATAACTATTATTAGTTTAAGTTTTATAATTCTTATATTTCTTTTAATTTAACTATAGCTAATATATTATATTTAATAACTATAGCTATTATTTAATTAAATTTAGTAGTTATTAATATCCTTAAGTTTAATTATAGCTAGTATTTATTTTATTATTTAATAACTATAGCTATTATTATTTAAGTCCTATAGTTTTTATATTATTTAAATTACTATTATTTATTTATATTATTTATATTTTAAATAATTTTATAAAGTATAAATAAGTTTTAAAAGTAAGTTTAGATTCTAGTTTTATTACTATAAAAAATAGCTAAATAATAGGGAATGTTATTATTATTATTCTAGCTAAGTTCCCTCTATATAGCTAATACTAAATAATACACATATATTCGCTAGTTCGACCCACTTCTTACTACCGAGGTTGATCCGTCTCCCAACACACCTCGAACGGTCTCGTGTCCTCGTCCAGGATGTTTGCGGGCCTCCGGTGTTGGAGCAAGCCCCCCCAGACTTAGCCTTTGGATCGTCGTGGGTGCTATTCGATACGTGGATGCAGTGGAGGCACCGGTAGGACTGAATCGTTATGGATTATGCCTCTCCGTCGTAGTCGTGGAGAAGCGACGGAATAAATGGACCAGGAACGAACGCCAACCTGCGCCAACCTGCGCCAACGCGCGCCAGCGCACCCCCTAGAGTTGTCAAAAACCTACCCCCGACTTTGTCTTGGCGGCTTATGAACGAACCCAAGAATTGGTTTTCCTTTTCCTTTTTTTCTTCTTTCATTTCGTCTTTCATCTTTCGTCTTCGTCTTCGTCTTCTTCGTCGTTCTTCTTCTTCTTCTTCTTCTTCTTATTCGTCTCCGTCTTCTTCATCTTCTGTCTTGCCTCTTGCAAACGTCCACCGACTAAGGCTCTTCTCTCCCACCAAACCCCCTCAAAGACACGGCGAAGCGTACTGGAACGAATTGTTCGCGACAACAGTCACTTCTTTCCGTCCTACGAGGTCGAGAATTCAATGTCTACACCTGTTTCGGTTGTCGATTGAAAGCGTGGAAACCCATTAGCAGAAAACTGCCCACGAAAAAGACGACAGACTCTCAAAACAAACAGCGTCGGCGACTAGATTTGGGATCCCTCTTGACTCCAAAAAAAAGGAAAAAAAAAGAAAAAAAAAAAAAAGAAGAGAGAGAGTCTCGTACGACGGAGAAAAGGGACAAAAGCATTCGCATTACGATATCATGGCGGCGTCGGAACCTTTGAATGAAGGCGCTCCGTCCGCGTCGCCCGCGTCGCCCGCGTCGCCCGTGTCACTCGCCTCGCCCGCCTCGTCACACATGTCCAACTCCGCAGACAACAAAAACATCAAGAAGCGAACAGCGCCGACCGGCCAGGATCAGGACCCGGGCGCGCCGCAAAAGGTAGCCAAGCGAAGGGCGGCTCGGGCGTGCGTATCTTGTCGAGCGCGCAAGGTGCGCTGCGATGTGGTCGAGGGCGCACCCTGCGGCAACTGCCGTTGGGATCATGTTGAAGTGAGTTCAAAGACTACGGGCATAAAAGAAGGAGAAAGAAGAATGAAAAGAGGGGGAAATGCATGCATGCGGCTGACTATTCTCCCAGTGTATCGTGCAAGAGAGCCGTCGGCGAAAGTAAGTCATCGTTATGATGTTAAACTAAACTGCCCCTCCCTCAGTCGTCACCATCACGGAAGCACCTTCCCCCGCTGCCCCCCCGGGCCCGAACTAGCTCCAGGATGGTCTGGCGACGACCCATCCTGGCCCAGTCTGGCCTGCCGTCAGGCGGGTCTGTTGTAGCACCAGCTGGCAACAGCTGGCCGGTCGCCACTTCCACTGGGCTTGCAGCGCACCGCGCCTTCCTGAACCTTGACTCCATACCGTTTCGTTCCATTGAGCAAATTTTTATTTTCTTCTTCTTCTTCTTCTCCTTCCACGTCTTGAGCCTCGAAAAATGTACTGACGGACCTCTGCGCCCGAATAGAAAAAATCTCGTCACGCCCAGCATCACGGTGCCGGCTGGTCCGTCGACCGAGGCACAACTTCGATGCAAAAAGGCCACCTCCACCTCCACCAGCACCACAGCCCCGGCCTCGTCCGCATGCCCCCCTACCCCGGTCCGGACCCCGACAGACGCAGTCAGGCGCACCAGCAACGTGTCTGCCTTTTCGACACTCAGTTCCGATGCAGTCACGCCTCTACTCTCCAAGACCAGCCCCGACGGCTACGTCCCCCATATGCTTTGTTAGTCTGCCCCACTTCTGACTTATGCCCACCCCCCTTCCTAGCGCTTTTGCTTTCGTGCTGCCCCTGTCCCACATGATCATCGCACCCCCCCTCTCTTTCCCTGCGACGCTGGCTGCTCTTTCACATGTCAATTGGCACACGACTATTCCGCCGCCCCATTCCATTCATTCATGGGGGACACATGGATGATGGAGGAGCCAAGCAAAATGACTTCATAACTCTTCTGTCGTGACATTGCTACCTGGGAGGGGGCATCCAACTTGCATATAGATATCAAGGTGCATGAGAGCGAAACATAACTGACCACATATGCTCCTTTTTTAGATCAACGCTGCGCTGGGTACCGCATTAGCCACGCTCTTTCCGCTCAGGTTCGTGTTGGTGATCTAATGATATCCGGGATGATGTTGATATGTGGGGATGGAAGAGAATGGAGCATGAGGGGCCAGGAGGAGGCAAATCGTGTAAGCCATGTCGCAGAAATCAGACATACTAACGCCGCATCGCACCACACAGCAGCACCAACCTTCCTCACTCGGGCTTGGGCCAACCGCGCAATTCCTCAACTCGCTCGAGTTTCCCGACGCAGCGTCTCAGTTGCCAGCCTTTGTTCGACCACTCCCAGCCAAGATTGCTCCTGAAGATGTCCAATACCTCGCTGTCAAGGGCGCATTGACGCTCCCAAATATCACGTTGCAGAACGCCCTGCTTCGTTGTTACATTGAATATGTTTATCCCTTTATGCCATTGATCGACCTTCACGATTTTCTGAGCATCGTCGACCGACGAGATGGCATCAATGGGCAGACAAGTCTCTTACTGTATCAGTCCATCATGTTCTCCGCTGTAGCGTTTGTGGATATCAAGCATCTTCGCGAAGCTGGTTTCTCAAGTCGCAAGGCGGCCAGAAAGGCTTTTTTTCAAAAGACAAGAGTAAGCCACGCATACGTGTTTGAACAAGAATAACTCCTAAAAAGAAAAAAAGAAAAAAAGAAAAAAAGAAAAAAAAAAAGAATAAATGTCTTAACGCATAGTACAGTTGCTCTATGATTTTGATTACGAACAAGATAGACTGGTACTCGTCCAGTCTCTCATGCAGATGACGTATTGGTACGAAACTCCCGACGACCAAAAAGATACATGGCACTGGATGGGAGTGGCTATATCTTTGGCCCACACCATCGGACTGCACCGCAATCCCGGCACCACGAGCATGTCTACATCCAAACAACGTCTTTGGAAGCGTATTTGGTGGTCGTGCTTTATGCGCGATCGATTGGTAGCTCTTGGCATGCGACGCCCAACCCGTATCAAGGACGAGGATTTTGACGTCCCCATGCTTTCGGAGACCGATTTCGATATCCAACCCTTGCAAGAAGGAATAAGTGTCGTGCCAGCAGAGTGCACCTTGATTCGAGACGTCGGTATGCAGCGTCAACTCGCCGTCATGTGCATATACAAAGCCAAGTTGTGTCTATGTATCAGCCAAATGCTCAAAACGCAGTACTCCGTCCTCATCCGGGACAAGATGAAGCCAGAAAACACGACCAACAGCACCATGATGCTATTTCCCAACAAGAAAATGGACAATGTTGATGGTGTCAACTCGGTGGACCTCGAACTGAGCGCATGGGCCGCGTCGCTTCCCGATGTCTGTCAGTACAGACCTCTCAATCCCATAGATGTCAAGGATGGCCGATCGACCCTGGCCGTTCAGCGAACGATCTTGCATATGGTGTACCACACGACGATATCGGCATTGCACAGGCCGCAATTCCTGCCTTCATCGCCGACGCAACGTCCGACCGCGTCCCGTCAGGTCCAGGAAATGTCGAGGATGCGAGTTCGCGATGCTGCTGCGCAGATCACTCGCATGGCCTCGGAGCTGCACCACTTGCGCCTGGAGAAATTCCTTCCCACAACAGGCGTCACGGTCATTCTTCCTGCAATGATTATTCATCTGCTGGAGATGAAGAGTCCCTCGCCACAGGCACGAGAGCGGGCCACCAGAGGCTTCCGTCACTGCATGCGCGTCATGGAGAAGCTGAGGGAGATTTACGCCGCCGCCGACTACGCCACCGGCTTTCTGGATGCAGCTTTGCGAAAAGCGGCCATTGACATCAACGCCAATGTCGACCAACAGACTGCTTCGGCCATGAGGCAAGACTTGCCCGCCGATTTCCATGTACAGACGCCGCCTCCTGAGACGCCGCCCTTGTCCTACGTGACGACTTCCGAGATGTTGAACAAGAACAACAACAACAGCAGCAGCAACAACAACAACGACAACAACCACAACCACAACCCCGACAACCACAACCCCGACAACAACAGCAGCAATGGCAATACATACTCCCACGAGGAGATTTCCAAAATCAGCAATACTACCCAGCCAGAAGCGGCGAAAACACCCATGCTGCCGCCCGACACGGTGAATGCTGCAGCACTGGAGCTCTCGTCGACCCATTCGCCACCACAAACCGAATTTGACTCGTCTATCGCCGAGCTCACCCCAAGTCCCAGTGGGCAATCCGAAGAACAGCAGCGTGTGGATCTCGACGTTTTGGACCTTGATTTCATGCAAGGGCACGATGAGTTTGACTGGAACGCCGTTGCCGGTACCGAATTCGATGTCGACCAGTGGCTCCAATTTCCTGGGGAACCCTCCAATAACAATGCGGATGCGGACGCGGACGCGGATGCAAATGCAAATGCAAATGCAAATGCAAATGCAAATGCAAATGCAAATGCAAATGCAAATGCAAATGCAAATGCAAATGCAAATGCAAATGCAAATGCAAATGCAAATGCAAATGCAAATGCAAATGCAAATGCAAATTCTAAAGTCATTGTCCAAGTCAATGCTCCGGTCAATGACAATATCGTGGCAGCAAGTGACAGTGTGTCTGCTCTCACGGTCACTGCCGCCGCCAACGACACCTTGGACAAAGACGAAGCGAGCATGACAGATTTAATGAGTGAGACGCTCGACTTGAAAGGGTTTGATCACGATGGTGACATGGCCATGGAAAGCGAAGCAGCTGCTCAGTTGGACATGTCTGTCTAAGTATCAGCAAGACGCTGATGCCATGGATGCATTGACTTTTGTCATGGAGAAGGAAGGGATTACGTTATTTGACACATGCATTTATATTTTCAATGTCGGCGTCGTTTTTACATTGGATGGTTATATCATGATGTGGTTATGTAAACCGGCGTACCAGGAAAAGTATTTAGAAACCATTGCGGGGAAGTGTTATGATTGTATTTTTTTGTTTTTCCTTTTGTCCCTTTTTTGCCCTTTTTTACAATTCGTGTTGGTGGCAGAAGCAATGCGAGTACGGAATGGACATAGACCCGGCTAGGAGGATGTCATGGAATCGTCATGATAGGAAGTTGATAGAGTTGTTTTATGCATAGTCAATATGATTGGTCCTAGGGGGGATTTGGAGACGAACGACCGCAAAAGTACGTTTGGGTATGACTATCCGCACACCATGACATGTCTTCCTATTCTATCCTCTTGGTGCCGAGACGGCCAGACCATGGCCGTACACGGAGAGTCTTGACTTTTTTTCTTCTTTCTTCATTCTTCTATTTATTCGATCTACACAGTCAAGGCTACGGAATAAAGACCACGGGTAATCTTCCCGTGGGTGCCCCTCCGTCGTTCGGGTTCGTCCCTAGGTCACAGTCCTGGTCTTGGCCATGGTCATGGTGTCTACGGAGCAGGGTCCATCTAACAGCGCCCGGACTGGACTGATCTATCAAGTACCTGTTTGAGCCAAGTACCTAGTAGTCTTTTGAATTCCACGATGCGCTTGGCCTCGCCTGGTGTTGTGTATTGTGTGTGGTGGGTCGTGTGAGACGGGAGCCATGGAACATGGAACATGGAACATGGCACCGTGGTGTGGTGTGGTGTGATGTGGTGCGCCTGGGAGAGGATCCGGTGAATTGTTTATTGTTGATGTGGAGAGGACTGGAGGAGTTGAGGGGCGGAATGGATTGCTATGGTGTGTGTGTGTGTATTGAGCGGTTTGTTCTTCTCGTTTTTGCGCTGTTTCTGATTATTTTTGTCGAAATGTTTTTATGGTATTTTAATTTATAGTTTAGTATTTTTAAGTATTGTACAGGATTTTCTACAATGTTGCAGCATTTAGTGTTCCATGTCATTTTCATCCATGCAATATATATTTTATAGGTATATCTACCACGTTATTTCATGTGAGTTTTATATATATTTCATCCATATTCCTTGTCCGCTTTATCCATTCGTCCAATTGCGTGTCCGGAATAACAACACACAGTCCATCTCATCTCCCCTGACTACTTGGGCACAGTGGTGGAACCAGAGGCGACTGGCGTTTGTTTTGTCTCAGTGTATGATGCTATTGTCTCAGGCATTTGTTTACAGCTGCGTATGACAAAGTCTAGACTTGGGCAATGAGCGTTGTGCTGCTTCTCGTAAGTCGTGTTCTGAAGAGATTGGTTTGCAAACTGCAGAAGCGATCTCGTGTTCACCAAGTCGACGCGTCTGGTACTTACACAAGTACCTACCTAGTACCTACTTCTTTAAGTAGTACCTTACTTGGCTGGGTAAGGTGTTGGCTCTGTCATCCCATCCTGAGCCACGGTCCCGGCTCGGTAGCTGCATGCTGCACGCTCTTTATGTATGATGCGCATGCAGATATGCTAGTATTTCGTGCATGACGATAAAGGCCAGTCTTTATGATCGACCAAAGCAGGCGACAAGGCGTCGAATCATCATCGATGAGGGACAACTTCGGGGCCGCCCGCGTGATCCGAGGGCCCGGTTGGATGCCTCACCCAAAAAAGACACGGAGGACGGGTAAATGAAGATGCAAAAAGGAAAGAAAAAAAAAAAAAAAAGAAGAGAGAGAGAGAGAGAGAGAGAGAGAGAGAGAGAGAGAGAGAGAGAGAGAGAGAGAGAGAGAGAGAGAGAGAGAGACGACGACGACGACGACG
>AFRA01001438.1:0-10319 GCA_000223055.1 Claviceps fusiformis PRL 1980
TAGGATATAAGCTCTTAGGTAAGTTTAAGAAGAAATAGTTTCCTTAGTGTGCTAAACTATATAGGGTTTTAAAGTAAATCTCTTCTCTTTCTTTTTACCTTAATTTTTTACTAACTTTAAGGGTTTATTTAATAGTTTTTATAGCTTATATCTAGAAACTATAATAAAGTAAAGACTCTTTTAAAAAAATTAAGCCTATACTATTATTAATAGACTTAACTAAATTAGAAAAAGTAAACTACTAAGAAATTAAAAGAATTTAGAAATATTATATATAATTTTTTTAAAAGAAGGGTAAAAAGCCTTATATTAATTTCTTAATTTACTAAAAGGAATACTTTACTAAAGATAATTAGTAGATTTCTAAGGAAGATATATATATTAATATTACTAAAATAGTTAATAAGTACCTTACTATAAATACTATTAATTAGGATAAGGAATACTATAAAAAAGGTCTTATAGTGCCTTTTAATTAATAATATTCTAAGTTATACTAGCCCTATATTTAATTTTATAAATATATATAGGGAATTCCCTATTAATAAAAAATATTAATTATTTTCTAACTCCTAGTATACTATAAGAGCTTACTTTAAGCTTACTTTTATAAAAGCCCTATTAAGGTATAGAAAATCCTTTACTTTCTATATTTATTTACTTTTTTTTTTACCTTTTTTTCTTTACTCTCTTATTTCTTTTTCCTTAGGAATTTATATACTACTACTTTCTTTCCTTATATTAGTTATTTAGGTTAATTTATAGCTTTTATTAGCTTATATAAATATATTACTTAAACCTTAGACTTCCCTAAGCCTTTCTATAGTATATTAAATCTACTAGCTAAAGGTTATTAATACTAGTTTTACTAATTACTATACTAAACCTTAGTAAAAGTTAAGCTAGGAAAAGTATTAGTAAGATATATATAGTAAACTCCTATATTTTTCCCTATTTTTATATATTTAAGCCTTTATTAAGCTTTATTCTTATTAGTAGCTTTTTATAAGCCTTTTAGAGAAATTAGCCTTTAAACTTAAGAATAGTATAGATTTCTATAATATTAATCTAGCTAACTTACTAAAACTTATATTTAACCCCTATCTTTAGAAAACTAGTATTTTAACTAGCTAGCTAAGAGACGCTTACGCTACCTAGGATAGTAAGTTTTATAATAAATATAGTAATAATATAAGTTATTAGAAATAATGGAGGTGGGTGCTATAGAGCACAGCTTACTAAGGTAGTGGGCTTAGTGAGCGTGCACGTACAGATCCACTGCTCTGCAGAGCAGAGCACTGCAGCAAGCTACAGTCCACTATATCTCACGTAAAATGGAAGCTTTTACGTTGCTTTTAGCACTATTTAATTCGCTAAAGAATTTGCAATAATAATATCCAATAAATTATATTTAATATCTAACTTTATAGGTGTGCGCAGCTGGCAAGAGTGATTCTAACGGTCTGTATGGTTAGTGGCTATGAGGGGGTTTTTCACTTCCTTCCCTTACATACCCACCGACCTTATTAGTGGATCCTAGTCGCTAGCTAGGCTTCGTGAGCCACTTTCTATTTTCCATAAAATTCATTTATATAGGAAAACAAAAAAATAGACTCACGGCCATACAAATTGGCTGCCAACGTGCTTGCAATCGGTTGACTTAGTGAAAATCAACGCACAACACTAAAAAACCAATTTTTAAATATATATATAGAAAGAAAGCCTAGAATTTAGCAATAAAAAATCTAGTTCTAAGACTTTTTATAAATTCCTCCTTATTAAGAAAAACAGTAAAAAACACACATTATAGGGTAGCTACCTTCCCTAACTAAGCAGCCGTTAGCTGGCTTAGTCATATCCTTTAATCCGTTCCTCCGTATCTTTACTGGTTGCCTTACAAATCTAACTAAAGACTGGGCCTACCTTGCAGCTGTCAGTCCGACTGCGTAGCTGTCAGAATGAGCAAAAAAGGTCGAAAAGTGAGGATTTGTGGGGACCCTGCAGCTGCGAGCCCACACACGTGACCTTTGGTCGGAATTCCGTGGTTGTGCCGCCCGCGCGCGCGCACGCTTGCCGGCTTGCACTGGCTTACAAAGCCCCCTATAAAGTGCTTCTATCAGCGCTATAATTATAGCACTAATAGTGAGGAATCCCCTATAAATAACCCTGTTATTTTTAACATAAGTATACTTTATATTACTCTCTAAACTACTATAGTTAACTATAATAAGGATAAGGATATTTCTAATATTAATAATATAAATAATTAAGGGATAGGTAACGCTAAGGGTATTAAGGCTTAAGCCTTAGTAGGCTAATTCTTAATAAATATAACTAGTAAACTATTAACTACTATTAGGGATATAGTAAAGTATATTACTAATACCCTAATGTATTAGTATTTCTATTAGTTTAAAAGGGCTAATAGTAAAGCGTATAAACTCTATAATAAATTAAATAATATTAACTTTATAGCTATAGTTAATATAAAAAAAAACTATATAAAG
Organism: Claviceps fusiformis PRL 1980; assembly: GCA_000223055.1. Lineage (NCBI taxonomy): Eukaryota > Fungi > Ascomycota > Sordariomycetes > Hypocreales > Clavicipitaceae > Claviceps > Claviceps fusiformis. Next base: position 2,508 of record AFRA01001438.1, read on the forward strand.
TAGTAATATACTAATAAGTAGAGACTTAAGAAGAAGGATTAGGCCCTTAAGGATATACTTTATATCTATAGTGTAGAATTTGCTAGAGCTAGAGCTAGAATTAGCTAGAATAGATTTAGTATTAAGAAAAATAATCCCCTTTATAAGCTATACTTAAAAGTAGTAGCTTATTATATTAATATTTTTAAGGGACTTAATACTTAAAGTAGTAAGGCTATAGTAGCTACTATAAAGGGCAATAAAGCTTAAGCTAAAGGTAAATTAAAACTCCTAGTTATTTATACTACTTATAACTCCCTTTAAATAGCTATTTTTATTTAGGAGAATAAAGGTAGCTATAAAAACTATTACTAAACCTCCTAGCTTTTAGTTAAGGCTATTATTATTACTAAATATATAAGCAATACCTTTAGCTACTTAAATAGGACTCTTAGTAGCCTTTTAGTAATAGTTAGTAAGTTTTATCTTATAAAGATCCTTAAGCTAAGCACTTATAAGGCTATTATTATAGCTAAGTAGTTATTAAGTATATAGAATAAAGTCCTTATATATATTATAGTATTAAAGATAGCTATAGAAGCTTTTAAGTCTACTATAATAAACTATAGTAAACTATTTAAAATATACTATAATAGCATTAAAGGCCTTATAGATATTTATAATATTATAAAGACTAAGACCCTAGGGATAGTTAATACTAGAATTAAGGAGGCTATTAAATCTATATTTATAGTAAAGGCTATAAAGGATATAGAATCCTACTTTATTATATTAAAGAAATATAAATTTATTATAGCTACCTTAATCTTTACTATTAAAACCTTTATTAAATTACTCTAAACTAAAGTAAAAGCTATTAAGGCTAAGATATAAACTATTAAAACCTTAGTAGCGCCCCTTATAGGCACCCTTAGGTTATTTACTATAATGCATTTTAATAAGTATAATAGGGTTAATACCCTAACTTCTCTATTAAGGTATTCTATATATAGTAGGCATTAGCTAGCTAATATAAGTAGTTTAATAACTATACTATAAAAGAGGGATTTTAGTAATCTATTTAATAGAATATTTTAGTATTTTTATTATTTCTTATACTATTATTTTAATAGTATTCTACTATAGGAACTTTAATAGTTATATAAGTATAAGTAATTTTAAATATTCTATATTACTTTCTACCTTAAAGGGCTAGAGTTAGTAGGAAATATAATAATTTAGTAAGATAGTTTAATTTTATAACTTTTATAGTTAGGAATATAGGATCTCTATAGGATTCTACCTATAATTAGTTAATATTAGGGTAAATAAGATATATAGGTACTTTTAACTTTAAGCTATAAAAACTATATTTTTATTATATAGAAAGCATTACTAATACTAGCACCTACCTTAGGTTATAGAATACTATAATATTTTAATTCTTTATTTACTTAGCTAAGGCTATAGCCTAAATACCTAGGCACACTACTAAATATAAAAACCTTACCTTATTATAATTCCCTTATAACCCTTTTTTAATTAATAATATTATTACCTTTTTATTATAGGCTGCTTCTACCCTTTTCTTTATTATTATTATTAGTATTTCTCTTATACTTAGCTATACCTATTACTATCCCTTTAATAGCTACTTTTTTATATAAAACCTTTATTTCCCTATATAGCTATATAAAGTTTCCTTAGTTATAATATAAAAACTATTATAACTAGCTATATAATACTAACTCTACCTTAAGAAACCCTTTTAACTAGAAGGGAGATTAATTAAGATTATAAAAAGACACTTAACCTTTTTACTAAACTAAGTAATATATATTTTAAGGCTTACTATAGTGCTAATACTATAGGTAATATATAATAAATAAAAAAGCCTTCTATCTTTAAGTTATACTATATTATAACTACTAAGGACCTTATTAAAAGAGGTTTTTATAAAATATTTCTACTTTATAAAATTTATAAATTATACTACCTCCTAATAAGTAGTAGCCTATTAGAGCTAAATATAGCTTTTACTTACTATATTATAGAACTAAGTATAAATGCTTTTATCTAGCTCCCTTTAACTATTACTATTTATATTAATAAAACTTTTACTAAGTAAGACCTTTAGGCTTATACTAAAAGTAGCATTAAGGATATAATAAACCTTTATAATAGAATTATTCTTCCTAGAATCCCTTAAGCCTAGTAGCTTATTAATTTCTTTATTTATTTTACTAAGGCCTATAACTATACTAGCACTAGCTATATTTCTATTACTTATTATAAACTAGTAGGAAACTAAGCTAGTATTTTTATTAAGCGCTATTTATATTTAGTTAATATATACTATAAGGTTCTTTATATTAGTATAAAGAGAATCTAAACACTTACTACCTATATTTAAATACTAACTAATAGAATAAGCTATAATATATATACTAATAATACTTAAAAGGATTAATATAGTATAAGTACTAATAAAACTAAGCAGAAACTTAACTTTAATATAATATATTTCTATAATAAGGTAGGTTTTACTTAATATTAAAAGAAAGCTAAGGCTATAGTTATAACCCTTAATATCTATACCCTTAATGCTATAGCTAACTATTAAGGATAGGAGATCTTTAAGAGAATCCTAATTAACTTTATAGTTTAATGCGCCTTAGCTAGTAATATCTACTTTATAATAATATATTAAAACTATACTATAGACCTTAATAACTCTATAGCTAATAAAGCTATTAGTAAGAAGGACGCTATTAGTAATAATAATATATTTATAAGTAATAGAAATAAGTAGTAATAGTGTAGAATATAGTAGTATACTAGGGGTAAACCCTAGGGGGTATAATAGCTTTATAAGGAATATAGAATATTATATTAATTTTACTTACCTATATTCTCTTACCTTACTAATATAACTCCTATAGGTTAGGCTATAACCTAGTTATATATAAACTATATAGCTTTATTTCTTTTCCTTTTAATTCCTTAACTTTATAAATAGGCTACTATAAGCCTACCTTTTTCTCTTTTCTTTTCTTTCTTTCTTTTCTTTTTTATTTAAATAGCTTAAAATAAGCTATATTTTCTTCTATAAAGGGGGGGACCTATTATAGTTTATTCCTAGGGGTAGAACCTACCTTATAAAAGGAGGGTTCTACTATATATAGCTAAAGAAGAATAACTTTAACTATATATACACTTAACTACCTACCTGTGACTTAAGTGTTCCTTCTTCTTATAACTTTATAACGTACCACACCTATTGTGTAAGTACCCCCATTTAAGTGTGACATCCAGCACGTAACAACTTTAATACTATAATGTTTTTAATAGAGGACTACTTTAATACTAATAAAATCTATAGTATTATTAAAAGCCTAGTAAGTTAAAAGGCACCTAAACTTAACAAACTTTTAGCTAGCTACTTTAAAGTATATAGTAAGCCCCTAGCTAAAACCCTTACCTACCCACTAAATATATACTACTATATTAGCTACTACCTAGCTTTATTTTAAAAGGTAAAGGTAGTTATTCTTTATAAATTAAGCAAAACCCTAATAGAATAATAAAGAGCAGGAGCCTAGCACTCTATCTTACTTCTTAATATTATTAAAAAGGTATTAAAAGTAGTAGTAGCAAGCTAGCTAACCCTTATAGCTAAGTTAAATAGGGCATTACTTAACTTATAAATAGGTAATAGGGTAAATAGATTAATAGAAGTTATACTAAGCATTTTAGTGGAATTAGTGTAGGCAGCATAGTACTATAGTAGTATTATATTGCTACTTTAGTTAGATATATTAGTAGCCTTTAACACTATTTATTATAAGTAGTTATCTTATATCCTTATTACTGCTAGCATCCCTATATAGATTATAGCATAAACCCGCTCCTTTACTGCTAAATATATAGCTAGCCTCTTTTTTAATAATAAATCTATAAGCCCCTTACTTATAACTATAGGGGTACTATAAGGGTTACTTATTTCTTCTATTCTTTTCCTACTTTACATTACTTTATTATATACTAAGCTCTAGGTAGTATAATCTATACTTATTATAGGATTTTTTAATAATATAAATATACTAGTATATAAATAAATAGTAGAGAAGATATAGGACTACTTTAAAGCTATATAGTTAATTTACTAAAAGTAGTTTAAGGAATTAGGCCTTAAGTTTAACTTAGGAAAGAGTAAACTTATATACTTTATTAAAAGGCGTGCTATTATTATAATACTAGTCTAGCTTAGTATTAATATAATATAATTAGTTTAATCTACTTACTTTCTTAGGGTATAGGTTTATTATAAACTTTATTAAAAGGTACACTAAAGCTAGGTTAAGTTAAAACTACTATAGTAGTAGCTTACTCTTATATTACTAGTAGCTTTAACTTAGGGATACTTACTATATAATATATAGCTCTTATATATATAGTGTTACGGTCTAGAATAGCTGACCCAATGCCTAATCCATTGAGTCAAAAGGTCTGCCGCGGCCATCAGTTGATAACTACGGCGAATATAGGCCCTTATAAGGCATTCCAGCACGTAACAGGTGCGGGGGCCATTATAAGCTAGCTGTCCCTAGCTAGCCTAATTAGGTTAGGTTCATGAAGTCTAACGCTAATTAGAGGGGACCTTCTAAGCTAGTTTTTATGGATTATAGTGGGGAATCGAAATCCTATAGCTAACTAGGGTTGTTAATTCTAATATTAGCTAGTCTACTAAGACCTAAGATCCCTAGCTTGTGGCTGGACTCAACGCTTAAAACAGACCCGCTAATCTAGAATTTTTCCGTAACTTGACACGGTCGGGACTCAAACACGCGCAATTGCTACCAGCTGTTACGGTCTAGAATAGCTGACCCAATGCCTAATCCATTGAGTCAAAAGGTCTGCCGCGGCCATCAGTTGATGACTACGGCGAATATAGGCCCTTATAAGGCATTCCAGCACGTAACATATAGGTTATTTAGAGTATTATTATATATAGTATAGGATTGCACTATACCCCTACTAATATTAGCAGTAAAGTATAGGGTATAGCTAAGGCATTTATTTCTAAATAAACTAAGTGCCTAAGAATAGTAACTAGTGCCTTTAAGGCTATATTATATACCCTAGTTAAAACTAAGGTAGCTATAGCTTTAATTAACCTTTACTTTAACTGCTATTTACTATACTTTTATTAATAAATAAAAGCTAATAAAATAGCTAAGTAAATATATAGTATATACACTATAATAGTAACTTAACTTTAATATAAACTAGTATGCTAAAGATATAGCTACCTACTATAGTAGAATAACTACTAAGTTTATATATTATTTCTAAACTAGCCTTATAACTACTTATTAGAACTATCCCTAACTAAAATACTTACCTTAAAATAAAAAAACTACTAGTATTAGGAAAGAATTACTATATAGGTATACTAAACTTATATTAACTATATAGTAATAAAGCTTAATCTTAACTTTACCTTTACTACTAAAGTTATTTACTTTTACTTAAGCTTTACTAAGTATAAATCTATAGCGCTTATATAAATATATATAGAATAAATTAAGCTTAATGCCTTCCTTTTCTATTAATATATTCCTAAAGTAGATTTGCTAATATATAGCTACTAAGCTAATAATAAGGACTATTACTATATTCTATTATTTTATAAGAATTTTAATTACCTTTACTTTATTAATATTAATATATACTTAGTATATAACTAATATAAAGTTAGAAAGGTATTAAAATATAATACGCTAGTAAGTATACTTATAAAGTAGCTTATATTAATAGGGTGTATCTCTTAATTCTAACTTACTAAAAGTCTTTAAGATTAATAGGCTAAAGATACTAAAAAACTAATAAGAAGTAGCATCTAGTATAGTATAAGTATAGAAACACTAGGGAACTGTATAAATATTATAGCTAGAATGTATTATTATAATATATAACTTATATTTACTAATATATAAAAAATAGTAGTTTAAGAGATAATAAAAAATAGGTGTAATACTTCTATACTAGCCCTAGGCTTACGCTTTATTACCCCCCCCCTCTCCCCTTCCCTTCTTTCCCCCCCTCTTTTTCTTTAAGTTATTCTTTATCTCTACTACTATATAGCCCTATATAGCTACTATACTAAGCCTATAAACCTTCTATAGAATCTTTTTTATAATATTATTTTACTTCTTTAGTATATTAGTAATATAGTAGGCCTATAGTAGTATCTTACCTTTAACTAAGGTTAAAGCTAAGACTGCTATAGTATTACTAATAGCTTATATTACTATATTAGTAAATAAGCCTACCTACTTTATAAGCTATACTACTTTTTTCTAAGTAATATTATACTTCTTAGCCTACCTATAAGTTAATACTATACTAATACTATAGCTAAACTATAGCTACATTACTTTATATTTATATTAATAAGCTCCTTAAAGGTATAAAGGTTTTATATATTTATTACTTACTTAATAGCCTTTTAGTATAATATAATATTTAGATTTAGCTATAGAACTAATTAGCTATTACTAGGCTACTAATATAAATAGAAAATATAATACTTATATTTAAATAAGTCTTTTTTACTTTTATATACTTAAAGTATATACTACTAGTATTTATTTAAATTAGTAATAGTAATAGCTTAGGTTAGAAGGGGGTACTAACCTTTAGTGCTATAGCACTATTTTTTAATATTTTTAGCTTATATTAAGTAAGCCTTATAGGGCTAGGCTTATAATTAGCCTAGCTATAGGTAGGTTAGTAGTAGTAATGTATTAAGAAGGGAATAGTACTTACCCTAAGTGTAATAATTAATTTATTTATAAAGGTAGGTAGTATCTTTAATAATGCTATAGTTAGTTAGGGGTAGTAATAGAGTAGTACTATTATAAAAATAGAAATAAAGGTATATTTATAATAAAAATAATAAATAAAGAAGGAAAAAAGAAAAGAAAAGGTTAAAGATAAAGGAAAGAGGGTATATATATCTCTCTTTTTTTATTATATAACTAATAGTTAGCTAATAGCTAGTTTAGTAATAGCTAGCTACTAGCTAGTATAACTAATATTATAAAAATATAGAAGCTAAAGGAAGGTTTTAGGTAAGGGGGTAGTAGCCTAAGGGAATTAAATAAGGATTAGTATAGAAAATAAACTAAGCGCTTAAAGTAACTTACTATAATATATAAATTACCCCTAAGGGTATTCTATAGCACTATTATACCTTTACTAACCTAGTTTACTTTTTATTCTATACTATACACTCTTCTATAATACTAATTAAGTTTAGCTAGTAGTGTACCTCTTTCTATAGTTAGAACTAGTATAGAGCTACTGTAGCTCTACTATAGAACTTAAATAAAGGCTATATATAGGTTTTCCCCCCTATACTAGGGTTTTTCCTATATAGTCTTAGTAGCAGTGGTACTAGAATTAGGCTAACAGCCCAACTAGTGTATTAATAATAAATAAATTAATAAATAAAGATTTAAAATATATTTTTTAAAAAACATTAAAAAAAAATATAAAATATAAAATAAAATATAAATATAAATAAAATATAAATAAAATAAAATAATATATAAATATATATAAGTTATATAAAAAAAATTATAATATAATATATTTCTATATAATTTAAAATAATTATTATATTTAAAAAATAAAATAAAATAAAATGAAGTAAAAAATAAAAAATATAAATATAAATAAAACATATAAAATATAAAATAAAATATAAATAAAATATAATAAAATAAAATAAATTTTTAATATATTTTAATTATATATTATTATATA
>AFRA01001439.1:0-10315 GCA_000223055.1 Claviceps fusiformis PRL 1980
ATATTTCTTTTTATATAAGTTTATAAATATTATATTAAAGTATTTAAAGAAATAGCTAAAAGTATATTAATAATTACTACTTAGTTTAAAAAATAGTATAATATATATTTATATTTTAAGTAATAAGATTTAATAAATCAAAAATTACTTAGTATAATTAATATTAATAAAGTTAAAGTTAGCCTTTAGCTTATATATTATAAAGCTTTATTAAGTATAAAAAAAGGCTTTATTATTATTATAAAGATGTTATATAAAAAATAGTTTATAATAAAGTTATATTTAATTAAAGTGTATTAAGTATTTTATAAAAAAAAGCTTAATTTATTATAGTTGTTTAATAGTATAGATTTTTAAGCTAAGCTATTATTATAAAAACAGTTTTATAAAGGTAATATAAGTTTTATATATTACTTAATTAAGCTAACTATTTATAATATTTAAAGTTTATTATATTATTTATATAAATATAGTTATTATTACCTATATAGTAATAGTTAATAATTATTATAAATTAGCTTAAAAGGTATTTATATTTTAGTAGTAATAATATTATTATTAACTATAAGGGTATTAAGAAGAAATTTTAATATTACCCTTTTACTACCTACTAAATATAAACTTATAGGTACGGCTAGCTTTAATAGTATATAACACTCCCCCTCTCTATCCCCACTATACCTCTAATAAGGATCTAAGCATCTAGCTTAAATGTATTATAAAAACTATACTTTTAGTTTAATAATATAATAAACTAAGGTAAATATATACTATAAATTATTTATTTATTTCAAGCATAGAAATATTAAATTATATATAGTTTTTTACATCATTTATATAATTTGTAATTTATTTAATTCTTTAATTATATTATAAGTTTAAGAAAATAATTTAAATACTTATACTAAAAAGATAAAATTAAGCTAATTTTTATAACTTAAATTATGATTTTTTCATTATTTTATTTTATTATAAAGTATTTATATTTTATTTATTATAATATTTTATTTATTAATAATTAATAATTATAAGTTTATATGAAGAAAACTTATATTTATTAAAGCTGTACATTGTTTATAAATTATTAATAAAGCTATAAAATAAGTTTTTTTATATATAAAACTATTTATTTTATATTAATAAAAGTTTATATATAGTAGCTATAAGTTTTTTTTAATATATATATTATAATTACTTAAATACTAAATAACTTACTTTTATATATATTCTATTTTAATAAATAGACTTAAAGTATATATTAATAGTAACTATACTATAATATTAATATTGAACTTATATTAAACTTTCTTTAAAGGCTTATATTTTTATTAATAATAGAAATAGCTAATAAACCTAATTCAAATACTATATAGTTTATAAGCTAAGCGTTAATATTACGTTATATAATATAAGCTACTAGTACTTTTATATGAAAACCATATAAATACTTATTAAAACTAGTTTTATTTTAATAATATTTTAATTGAAGTTAGTAATAATAAACTAAAATCAACACTTATTTATTTTACCATTATCCCTTTAGTGTCCTTAAGGCTACACTTAGGTATTCCCTGCTTTTCTTTAATACCTTATTAGTAAAGCTTAAGTAATATTAAGTTACTTATAAAATACGCTTTCTCTATTGTAATAAAATATATCTCTTTATACCTAAAAGAGTTATAAGGACTTCTATTACACTATAAATTACTATAGTGTAGTAATTACCCTTTCATTAGTGTACTAACTGGATCAGTACGCGAATGTAGCCTTGCGGACACTAAAGGGATAAAATAAATTAATAAAACCTTAAGAAAGAATATTTTAAAAGCTTAAATTAAAACCAAGGTTTTTTGAAAAAATATTTATTAACTATTTTATTTAACTTTATAACTTGTTATATAATTATTAACTAATTATGAAAGCCATTAAAATATCTTTATTAAATATATAATAAAAACTAATTTAATATTCTTATAGCCTCTTTTTAAACTAATATCAATGTAATAGATTTAAGTTATTAGCTTAGATCTATAGAGAGGCAGGGTAGGACCTGTAAAAAGAGAACTATAAGCCCTAAGTAGGCCTGCTTAGAGCTCAGAGAGATAAACTTTAGGGATAAAGAAAGAGCGATAAACTCCCTCTTTTTTTTCTTTTTAAAACTAATAATATATTGCATTAATATTAATCTATAGTAGCATTTAAGTTAGTTTATAATATTTTTAACTTTATTTTTACAAGATTAAAAAACTCTTTTAAAATGAATAACATTTTTTTTAAATATAATAAAGCTTAATATATTAATTTATAAAAGATATATTATTTTTATAAAATAATTATATAATAAAAAGTATAGCTAAAAAGTATATTTAAAATATACTGATTTCTAATAGCTTTTAATCTATATAAATCCTAAGTAAGACCTAAGTAATAAGAGGCATAAAGTATATAAAATATAAACTAATTTTAATAAAAAGCCTTTATAATAAAAATAGGTTTTCTTTAAAAGTATAAAAAAACTTAATAATGTATAAGCTAAATATAAACTAGGATTTTATAAATAATATATGTAATTAATAGTTTTTTTATTTATTAAATCCTAGTAATATAAGTTTAAGCTTAAGTTATTTATTTTAAGCTTAAAGAAAATTTTAACTATAACCTTTTTTATTTTTTAACTAACTTTAATAAAATATATATAAATTTATGTTAATAAAAGTATATTATCTCTAATCTTAATTAATTTTATTAATAATGTATAAAAAGCTTTATTAACTTCTATGTATATTTCAAAAAAAAGCTAATATTAATTAATAAAGTTAATTAAAAAAATTATATAATCTTTAATAAATATATATATTGCTATTATATTAATTATAATATTTCTTAAACAAATTATATTAAAGCTATAAAGTATTACTATAGTATTGCTTTTAATATTAATTCCAATTACTTTAAAAAGTAAATAAAGGTATTATAAAAAGTAAAGGTAGGCTAAAAGAAGGATAGAAATATAGAAATATGAAGTATTAACTTTATAAAGTTTTTAAAAGTATTTTAAAAAGTAAAACAAATATTATATAAATAAGATTAAAAAAGTAAAAAACAGTACTAAAAGCTTAAGTAATACCTTTATTATAGCTTTTTTACATTATCAGTTTTATTACTACTTTTTTTAACAATACTCCTTAAAAATACTATGGATATTTACATAATAAATACAAAATAAACCTTCACTAAATTTAAACTAAACTTTAAAAAAAGTTCTTTTTACTATAAAACTTAAAAAGAATATAATTAATATACAGAGTTATATATTTTAAAGAATATATAATTTAAAAAGGGATTTCTTATAAATAAAGGTATATACAAAATTATTACTTTTTTTCTTTTCTTTCTTTATAATTGTTAAAAATAATAGGGTTATTTATAGGGGATTCCTCACTATTAGTGCTATAATAATAGAGCTAATAGAGCACTTTATAGGGGGCTTTATAAGCTAGTGTAAACTAGCAGGTGTACGCATATGTGGGCAGTAAAACTATAGAAATCTAACTAAAGATTATGTATATATAGAGCTTATAGCTATAAAGTTCTAAATCCTTACTTTGTAACCATTTTAACTTATTGTAATAGCTATATAGTTAAGCTAATAGCTACTAAATATAGGTTTAACTTCAAATTAGATTTATAAATTAATTAGTACAAAAAGAAAGAAATAAATTAAGGAAAGTAACTAACCTAGTAAAAAGCTACTAATTTAGGAGAGCTACTTTATAATAAATACTTTTACTTATTTATATAATAAAAAAGAATTTACAAAAAGTTTTAGAACTAGATTCTCTATTACTAAATTTAGGCTTTTTTTATATAAATATTTAAAAATTAGGTTTTTAGTATTATATATTAACTTTTGCTAAGTTAACTAATTATGAGTATATTAGTAGGTAATTTATATAGTTATAAGTTTATTTTTTTTATTTTCTTATATTAATAATTTTTTAAAAAAAATAAAAAGTAGCTTAAAAAGCCTAGCTACTAACTAGGATTTATTAATAAGATTTATAAAAATATTAAAGAAAGAAGTAGAAAACTCTTTTATAGCTACTAACTATATAGACTATTAATTACTCTTACTAGCTATATATATTTATAAAGTTAAATATTAAATATAATTTTTAATAAATATTATTATTAGAAATTCTTTAGTGAATTAAATAGTGCTAATAGTAATATAAAAGCTTTTATATTTTATTGAATATAGTAAACTATAGCTTACTATAGTGCTTTGCTATATAAAGTAATAAATTTATATATATATATTTACTAAGCTTACTACCTTAGGAAGCTATACTTTGTAGTACCTACTTTACTTATTTTTAATAAGTTATAAGTCTAAAAGAGAACTTTTAGTATTTAGAAAATTCACTAAGGTTTTCTGTAATAGAATAAAATATTACTATATAAAGAGTATAGAAGCTATTATCTCTTTTATAAAAAGAATAAGCTTATTAAAAAGAAGTTTTCTCTTTTATAAAACAGAACAAAATATAGTATAAAAGAATTCTTACTTCTATATAAATTTAGAATTAGTAACAATTACGATATTTTACCCTATAAAAACTTTTCTTATAAATAAAATAAAAAGAGAATTATAGAAAACTTAACTTCTATAAAAAAGAGACATATAGTATTTCTTTACTATAAATTTAGAAGACTACCTTTTGTAAAAGAGTAAATAAAAGATTTCCTACTTCTATAAAAAATAAAAAGAGGGGAAAATAGATTTAAAAGATTTAGGCTAAATTAGCTAATGGGTCCCTACTTTAGAGCAGTTATAAGCAAAGTACATAAATTAATAAATTATATAGTAGAAGAATAAAATTTTTAATATTTTTAAAAAATAGTAATTTTAGCTATTACTCTTAATTTTATCCTAGCTATAGCTTAAGACCCTATAGCTTAACTAATATATAAAAAAGCTTAAAAAAGCTTTAATAAAAACTTAAAATTTTTAAATTTTTTAATAATTTTATTATTAAGAAATTTAATAAAAGAGTTTATAGCTTTTAAAAAAGGCTAGGCTAAAGAGGCTAGAAAATTTTAATTAGTAAAATAGGCCTTAAATACCTAATTTAGGGCACTAAAAATGCCTTATTTCTTAGAAAATCCTAGTATTACTAAAAACCTTAGTAATTCTAACTAAGCTATAATTCTTATACTTTTAAGAAATAGCTATACTAAAAGCCTCTAAAATACTATAATTTAGTAAAATGAACCCTTAAAGGTATATTGTTTGTTTATTCATTAGTATTTCTAAAGTGCTAGAATATCATATAATACTCTTTATAACTAATTTTATAATTTAATTTTCTAAGGTTATAAGGGGTCCTTAAAGTTTTTTAATACTTTATTTAATAACTTACTAGCTAGGTTAAATTTAATAAATATTTTTCTAAAGCCTATAAACTTAATAAACTAATATTTATAAGCTTTAAAGTTAACTTTTCTTTAATAAGCTAAAAGGTAATACTTTTTATAAAAACTAATAAAGCTTTAAAGGCCTTTATATAGGCATTAAATTTATAACTTCTTATAGCTAATTTACCAGAAATATAGAGGGATAAAACCTTTTTAATATTTAAAGCTTTATATTATAAAGCTACTACTTTTAAAAAATTTATTTATAGAGGCTTAAAAGAAAAAAAAACCTTTAAATATTCTAAAAACAATAAAAAAAAGAAGAATTCCCTTTAAGAATCTAAAGGAAATTTTAACTTTAATTTAAAAAAAAAGAGTAAAAATTAGAGTAGAATATCCTTTAAAAAGGCTAAGAATAATAATAAGGGTATTAGAAATAATAGAGGTGGGTGCTGTAGAGCACAGCTTACTAAGGTAGTGGGCTTAGTGAGCGTGCACATACAGATCCACTACTCTATAGAGTAGAGCGCTGCAGCAAGCTATAGTTCACTATATCTTATAAAAAATAGAAGCTTTTGCATTGATTTTAGTATTATTTAATTCTCTAAAGAATTTATAATAATAATATTTAATAAATTATATCTAATATCTAACTTTATAGGTGTGTATAGCTAGTAAGAGTAATTCTAATAGTCTATATAGTTAGTAGCTATAAGAGAATTTTTTACCTCCTTTCCTTATATACCTACTAACTTTATTAGTAAATTCTAGTTACTATCTAGGCTTTATAAGCTACTTTTTATTTTCTATAAAATATATTTATATAAGAAATTAAAAAAATAAACTTATAGTTATATAAATTAGCTACTAACATACTTATAATTAGTTAACTTAGTAAAAATTAATATATAACACTAAAAACCTAATTTTGAAATATTTCTTATTATTAGAAATAATGGAGGTGGGTGCTATAGAGCACAGCTTACTAAGGTAGTGGGCTTAGTGAGCGTGCACGTACAGATCCACTGCTCTGCAGAGCAAAGCACTACAGCAAGCTACAGTCCACTATATCTCACGTAAAATGGAAGCTTTTGCGTTGCTTTTAGCACTATTTAATTTGCTAAAGAATTTGCAATAATAATATCCAATAAATTATATCTAATATTTAACTTTGCAGGTGTGCACGGCTAGCAAGAGTAATTCTAACGGTCCGTATAGTCAGCGGCTGTGAGGGGGTTTTTCACTTCCTTCCCTTATATACTTACTAACCGTATTAGTGGATTCTAGTTACTAGCTAGGCTTTATAAGCCACTTTTTATTTTCTATAAAATTTATTTATATAGAAAAACAAAAAAATAGACTTATAGCTATATAAATTAGCTACTAATGTGCTTATAATTAGTTAACTTAGTAAAAATTAATATATAACACTAAAAAACTAATTTTTAAATATTTATATAGAAAAAAAGCCTAGAATTTAGTAATAAAGAATCTAGTCCTAAGACTTTTTATAAATTCCTCCTTATTAAGAAAAATAGTAAAAAATACACATTATAAGGTAGCTACCTTCCCTAACTAAGCAGCCATTAGCTAGCTTAGTTATATTCTTTAATCCATTCCTCTGTATCTTTACTAGTTGCCTTATAAATCTAACCTAAAGACTAGGCCTACCTTATAGCTATTAGTCTAACTATATAACTGTTAGAATAGGCAGAAAAGGTTAAAAAGTAAGGATTTATAGGGACCTTACAGCTGCGAGCCTACGCACACATAACCTTTAGTTAGAATTCTGTGGTTATACCACCCGCGCGCACACATGCTTGCTAGCTTGCACTAGCTTACAAAGCCCCCCTATAAAGTGCTTCTATTAGCACTATAATTATAGCACTAATATTAAGGAATCCCCTATAAATAACCCTATTATTTTTAACACCCCCTCTAAAGAAGTATTAGGGATAGTTATTATAAGGGCGCTAAGGGCAAAAGCAAAAAAAAAAGTTATATAAAATCTAGGGAAATTCTAAAACAAAAAAGGATTATAGAATTATAAAGCCTAAAATTAGGGCTCTAGGGTAAGTGACTTTTTTACTATAGTAAAGTATAGTATTTTATAAAGGTATTGCTGTTAAAAGCAGGGACTTTATTCTTTCTTTGTTTTTATAGTTATTTTTAATTTTCTAGGTGTTTTTATTATTTTTATGCCTTTAGCTAGGCGTTGTTTTTATAGCCTTTAGCGATAAACTATAGGGGTTTTAAACCTATAAGCTCTAAGAAAATAAGGTGTATAGGGCCTATAAGGGGCTTTATAAGCCTATTAGCAGGCATTTTCTTAGTATCTAGGTAAGCGATTTTAGCAAGCCCTTCTAAGACTAGTTATTAGTTATAGTAAAATTTTAGGAGGGTATGCTTAGTATAGCTATAAAGAGCAGGGTTATAAGCGGTTTTTATAGCTCCCTAGTTATTATAGAAAATTTATATAGGGGGTTTTATAGGTGTTTTTAGCTCTATAAAAATCCCTTTAAGCCACTAAAGCTCCTAGAAAGTCTTATAAATAGCGTTAGACTCTACTTCTATTATTAATAAGGCTATAGTGCTAGCCTTCTTTAATTTCTAGCTAATCAGGCCCCCTCCTAGCTTATAAAGATAAGCATAAGTGGATTTAAAAAAGCTTCTATCTCTAGCAAAATCGCTATTACAAAATCTAACTAAGCTAGAGCTAGGGCTAGCCTTAGGGGTTTTTATGTTATTTATAGGGGTAGGGCCCTTATAAATAATAGCTAAATCTTTTGTACCTAAAAGGTATCTTAGCAGGTTTTTAGCAGTATATAAATGCTCTAAATACGGGCTAGCTAGGGCTGTTAAAAGCCACTATAGCGTAAAAGCAACATTAGGTCTTGTTAATAGCATAAGATACATAATAGTACTAATAATGCTCTAATATTCCTTTATATTCTCTTTAGATACAAATAGCTTAATAAGCTATTGTTTTAAGACCCCTAGCTATAGCGGAATTCTAATAGATTTGTAATTTTTTAGCTTAAAGCATACTAGGGCCTTTAAAATATACTACTTTTAGTGTATCTTTAGGACCCTATTTTTTTAGTTACGCTAAATTTAAACCCCTAAGAAAAATTCTGCAGGGCCCCTATCTTCTATAGGGTAAGCCTTATAAAGGGCTTCCTTAAGCTCCTTAATATATTACAAATCTACCCTTATTAAAAGGTAATTATTAATATAAGTTATAATAAAGGTATGCGTTTTTGAATTATAGAATATAGTAGGGTTAGAGATAAGAGGGCTAAAACCTAGGTTTTTAAGAACTAAGGTTAGGGTCTATTGCCACTCTCTAGAGCTTTACTTTAAGCTATATAAGGATTTTCTTAGTATAATAACTAAGTCCTTAGCAGCTTTATAGCTAAATTTTTTAGCTAGCTTAGCTAGTTATGGATTTTATTTAAGACATTTAATAAATCCCTTAGGAATTTATATATAAATAGTCTCTTTTAGGTAGCTATTAAGAAAAGCCTCTATAAAATCCACTTGCTTTATTTCCTAGTCTTTTTAAGCTACTATAGCTAATAGTATTCGCTAGCTAGGGGGAATACTAGTAGCAGTAAAGGTATTAGTATAATCTAAGCCTTTTATTTATATAAAGCCTTTAGTAATAAGTTAGGCCTTGTATTTTAAAGGATTATTTTCTTTATCCTTTTTAAGCTTTAAAATAAGCCTATTTCTTAGCACTCTTTAGCCCTTAGGGATATTTTCTTTTCCTATAAATTTAAAAGTGCCTACCTTTAAAAGTTGCTTAAATTCGCTAAAAATAGCTTATAGCTACTGTTTTTTCTATAGGCTAGCTAAAGCTTACTTCTAAGACTTAGGCTTAGAGCTATTATTAGGCCTATTTTCTTTAGCCTTTAGCTGTGCCTTATAGCAGGTTTCCTTAAAAAGGGCTGCTAAGTCAATATCTATTTTATTTAGATTATTTAGTTAATTTTTATCTAACTCTAGGTCCCTAGGACTCTAAATTAATTTAGGCTCTTTATTAACTATCTAATTAGAAGATACTATAGGGTAATCCTTAATAAGAATACTACTATTTTAGTTATTTTCCCCCTTTAAGGAATTATTCTATAAAAGGTTCTAAGGGGCACTTAGATCCCCCTCTAAAGAGATATCCCCTATAGAAGACCTAGGGAGGCCTAAATTTATAGGGCCTATAGGTTCTATAATTCTTATAAAGCTAGTTTTAGTAACTAGTCTTTTAGAAGGAATATAAACTAAGTAGGTCTTAGAGCCTAAATTAGCTAATAACCTTTTAGGGATAGTCCTAGGGGCTAGTTTTTAAGCTTTAGGTCTTTTTTCTATAGGAATTAAAACCTTATAATAAGAGCTAATAGCCTTAATACTCTTATAATTAGTAGGGCTAATCTCTAAGGTAATTAGGGCATTTTCTTTAAAATCTACGGCTAATAATTGTGCTAGGCTAGCTAGTTTTGTAGAATTTGCTGTTATATTTATAAGATTTATAATAATAAAAATAACAAAATTCTATAGATATAAGGGTAAACTAGACTAGTGTAGGGTGGCCCACAGTCTATCTATTATAATATAGATAGCCCTCTTAGCTAGCCTATTTTGCTTATAAATATAAGGGGAAAAAGTAGTAAATTTTATTCCCTTTTTTACTAGCTACTACTAATAAGCAGAATCCACCTCTCTACTCTCATTAAAATATAGATATTTAGGGTAGGTATTAAAATTAAGCTTTAGAGATTTAAAAACCCCTTTTATAGCTAGGAAAACAGTAGGGCCCTCCTTATTTAGCAAAAAAAATAGCCACTTATATCTAGTTTTTTAGTCTACTAAAATAAGGCATATAGGGTGCTTATTATAAGGC
>AFRA01001440.1:0-10309 GCA_000223055.1 Claviceps fusiformis PRL 1980
CAAAAGACTTCCATATTTCGTAAGATATAGTGGACTGCAGCTTGCTGCAGTGCTCTGCTCTGTAGAGCAGTGGATCTGTACGTGCACGCTCACTAAGCCCACTACCTTAGTAAGCTGTGCTCTATAGCACCCACCTCTATTATTTCTAATAGAGTGTATTCTTTTTAACTTAATACCCTAAGTTTATATACCTTTTTTAAATAATATTATAGTAAAGGGACCTATTACTATATATAATAATACTAAAATCCTACCTAGAGTTTAAAAATATATTATAAAATATTTAATTAATTTAAATAATATACTTTTAAACCTAAAGCTTATTAGTTATATTATATTAGCTGTTAAAAGTAAATTCTATTAACCTATAGCTATTATTATTAATTATATTTATAGTATATATAAGTATAGACTTACTAAAGAAAAAATTATTAAGCTTAAAGAATAGGTTTTTCATTAAAATATAAGGGATATATACTCTTTCTTTAGTTTTACTACTTTTTATTATCTTTAAAAACTTTATTTTACTACTATTACACTACCTTTAGTATAGCTTTTATATAAAAACACTACTTAAAAATAGGGTCTAAAGTAAAAAGAGGCTATAAAGAAAGTTATTAATACTATTATAACTACTCTAACCTTATAATTAATTAATTTATTAGAGAGTTATAGGGATATTATACTTATAGTAAATACTAGTAATATTAGTTAAGGTGCTACACTATTATAGGAGTTTAATAATAAGTAATATTCTATATAGTTTAAAAGCAGTATATAGAATAATACTAAAGTTAAATATAATATAACTAAATAGAAGTATTAGGCTTTACTCTATACTTTTTATTAGCTTTAGATTTACTTTTTTAGTATACTTTTTATTTTAAAAACTAATTTAATAGTTCTAAAGTATTAGCTTTAAAGTGCTATTAATAATATCCCTAGTGCTATTATTACTTATTAGCTTAGTTATATCCTATTATTTAACTTTAAGGTTTAATATATTTCTAGGAAGCAATATTTAGTTATTAATAAGTTATTTTAAAAAGAACCTAAACCCTTTAATAACCTTAATAGGGTTATAAAGAAAGATATTAAGTAATTTATTAATTTATAGCTTTATATTACTTTTCTTTAGAAAGTAAATACTACTTACTATAATTCTAAGTTATAATAAATTATTTCTTACTTTATAACTTTAAATAAACCCTTTAATTATTTAATTAAAAAGTTTTAAGTATTAAAGAGAAAGGTATTTTAATTTTTTATTAATAATATTAAGCTTTATAAAAAACCTATAGGTATTTTAAAGAGTTTAATGCTTATTATTAATAACCTAAATAAGTAAAGGTTTATTATTAAGAATATTTACCTTTCTATAGCTTATAAGGGAGTAAAAGTAGTTTATTAAGTAGTATAATAATAGTATTACTAAAGAAAGATATAGAATACTATATAAGAGATACTATATTACTATAAGGTTTGCTAAAAGTTTACACTCTAATACTAATATAAGCTAGTAATATTTATTACTTTAGGTAACCTTATAAGTAAAATATATATTAATACTTAATACTTACTATTTAATTATAGGTATAAGTACCTTTTAAAAGCTTAGTATAACCTTACTAGATAGGTTAAGGCTTAGCTAGTCTACACTACTATAATAAAAGCTATTTACTGCTTTTTAAATAAGTTAATTAGTAGATTTAGCTTAATACTATTTATTATTTATAATAAAGGGCTAGAAATAAAAGGGAAGCTTAGTAATGCTTTAATATAACTTAGTATATAAGGTATATAAACCTTTAGCTATAACCTCAAGGTAAATAGCTTTATAAAAATAGGGTATTAGTCCCTAGCTTTTATACTTACTAAATTAAGTAGTTTAAATAAGAGATAGCTAAAGTATCTTAAATAAGCCTTTTTTATAAACTATATTACTATTAGGTTTTTATATAGTTAATTTACCTTTTACCTTATTTATAGCTAGAAACCTTTACTACTCTTTAAAGTAGAATTTCTAACCTAGTAACTTATTAACTAGAATAATATAACTATAGTATGGAACCTTTTTAAAGCTAGGATCTATATTTTTAATTAAAAGAAAGCGGATATAATAGCTACTAGAAAAAAAGTACTTTATTTTTAAAAATAGCTTATAGCTAGGACTAATAAAAAATAGGCCACTTTTATTTATAAGGAATTTAATTAATTAATTCTTAAAAACCTTATTTTAACATATAATATATATTATATAATAAATATATCTTTAATTAGAAAATTAACTATGAAGTAAAATAAACCCTTTAAAGTCTATAGTTAAGCATTAGTTATAAAAGTATATAAGCTTTAAACCTTAAATAGAATTATTTTTAATAAAATAGTTAATAGTAATTATATTAAGAAGTTTATATTAAAAACTAATAATTAGTAGATATTCTTTACTAATAACTAGTTATACTAACTAGCTAGTAATAATACTACTTTAATAACCTTAGATAATAAACTTATAACTCTACTCCCCTTATATACTATTTATAATATATTTAATTAAATAATTACCTATACTAATAAGCTCTCTTTTTTAAGGGGTATTTTAAAAGAAAAGGATTCTTTAAATAAAAAGGTAAGTATATTACCTTAATAATATCCCTACTACTAGATTAAAGTCTGGATACCTAGCCTTACTAACTAATATTAGCTTTAATATTAAGTATATTATCTTTCCCTTAATTACTAACTATTCTTTTTTTCTTCTTTATTCTCTTTTTTTTCAATATATTTACTTTTATTTTTTTAGCCTTTTTTACTTTTTTTAGTAATAAAGTATTATTTACTTTACTACCTAAAAAGAGGGGGGGTACTATAGCTTTTCCTTATTTTATTTAATCCCTTAGTTTTATTGCTTATTCTATACTTTATTAACTATTTAACTAGTTATTTTAAGGATTCTATTACTTAAGGTTTAACCCTTTTTTTTATAGCTTAATATCTTTATTATCTCTCTTTCCTCTTCTTTATTATTCTTTTATTTAATTAAATAATCTACTTACTTAATCCTACTTTAGTTTCTCTCTTTACTTTAACTTCCCTTTTTTCTTTTTTAATAATTCTTTATATTTAGCTATACTTAATAGGTAATTTTAGCTTATTTAGTCTTTTAATATAAAATAAGGGGGAGGTATATTAATAAAGATAATAAGTGCTATATCTCTATTTAAGCTACTAAAATTAAGTATTTTAGTATTTAGAAACTCCTTTTTTATATTAATAAACTTAGCCTCTTTCCCTAAAAAGGGAATTAAAGAATAGGAATTACTAGCTTCTAAGCAATAGCCCTAAGCGCATGCTTATTTATAGTTCTTAAACTTTTAAATATAATTACTATAAGCATTATTATAGACTTTTTTAAAAAAAATATACCTATAATAAGGTATATTTATATACTCTCTAAAAGCTATAACTATTCTAAAATATATATTAGTATAAGAGAAGTAGAATACTATATTTATTTACCTATATATTTATATAAAGAATAATAGCTTTTATTTAGGTTATTTTATAATAGCTATTATAAAGTAACCCTTAGGATATATAAGCTTAGTAGGAATAAGAACACTATTATACTACTTTCTAGTATAAGTAGGCTTTTAAAGCTCTAAATAAGTATATAAAATATCTCTAAAAAGATGCTTTTAAGGATTTATAGCTTTAAAGAAATCTATAAAATATTTTAATTAATACTTAAACTTTTTCTTTTAAAGGCTTATTAGTAAATATATAGAAACTTTACCCTTACTAATATTAATACTACTAAGTATAGAGATTTAAAAAAAGTAATAAAACTATAGGCCTATTCATCTTATTCTATATTATTTGATTAAATAGTTTATATACTATATAAGTCCTAATAGTTATATAGAAAATCTTACCTTAATTACACTAAGTAAGATTATTAAAGAAAGATAGGGACTACTCTTTAAGTTTCTAAGTAATAATATTAATAATATTAAGAAGCTAGAAGTAAGGATAGTTAAGATAATCTATAATAAATAGCTTAATAATATTAATAAGAAGAAGTTAAGAAGGAAAAAAAGTAAAAAAAAGAAAGAAGGGAAAGAAGCTATACTTAGGAAAGGATCTTATATATAAGGCTAGTATTATAATTTATTGCTTATAGGCTAATAGCTAGTAACTAATTAAATAGTCTATTGAGTAGCTAGCCTACTTAAAGAATATTAATAAACTATATTATTATAATAAATATACTAATATATACTACTACCCTACTTTTCTTTCTCTTTTCTTTTTCTCTCTCTCTTTATAACCTAAGCTTTTATACCTTTTTTTATATAAGCTATTAATATCCCTATTTTTACTTACTATTTTTATTACTATTATTTACCTTATTTAATTACTTAATCCTTTAGTATATTCCCTTACTTTTAGGCTTATAAATTTTATTTACTTTTATAAAAAGAAGTTATAAAATTATTTTCTTTAGTTTTTTTATATTCTAACTATTTAATTAAATAGTAAAATAAATAACTATATTCTTTAATAGTATAGAATCCCTTAAAATATTTATTATATTATACTTAGTAAGGTAAATTATTTCTTACTTTAGAGTTTACCTACCCTTACTGCTTTTATTAAATTCTATAGTAAATTTAATGCTTTTTACACTACTATAAAGGCCTTACTTATTAATACACTACTTAATTAGATATTCTTAGCCTAGCCTCTTATTTTTTAGCTTAGGTTCTACTAAATAGCCTATATTATATACTTTAACCCTTATTAATTTAACTAAAATAACTTTATAAAAGTATAACTAATTAGTAATAGTTAAACTAAATTAACTTAAAATAGCTATTTAAATAATATTTATAAGCTTCTTTATACCTTTTTTACTAATTATAGGTATAACAAGCTTAATTAGTTTATTCATATTATTATAAAAAGAATTATGAAATAAGGCCTTAAAAATATATTATTATTCTCCCTTTTAAATTCTATATTAATAATAAAAATATTATAATTAAAATATATAAGAATAAAGCTTTTAGGATATACTATAGGCTTTTAAATAATAACCTTATGAATATATAGTATAGTAGTTAATTAAATATATATTTACTTTATTAAGCTTAGTATAGTAAGCACTTAATTAAAGAATTTATTTATTTTATAAATTATTAAACTGCCTTTATTTTTAATTACTATAAGGAATGCTTTTATTTTTATAATACCCTCTCTTTTAGCTATGAAGCTAGATTTTAAAAAGCTATAAAAAGGTTTAAATAAATTCTATAGTAGCTAAACTACCTATATTAATTTAAAGCTATTATAATACTAGGCCCCCTTTAAAATAGTATATATAAATATAGCTATACTTATTTTATATTTCTTCTTTATACTTTATAAAGCTTTTTTAGTATTTATTTTATAAAGATTTTAAAAAAATAATAAAAAATAAAGATTTTAGTTAAAATTATTATAAAGTTATACTTTTTTAAATAATAAGCTAACTACTTTAAGCTCCCTTTATATTAATAGGTATTTATAAGTAATATTCTTAATCATCCTTTTATATATAGTTTTAAAATAAAGAGAACTCTTTATATTCTTATTAATATAATAGTAAATAAATTAGGCTATTCTATTCTATTTAATTATAACTAAAAATATTAATATACTTAATTTAATATTAGCTACCTCTATTAAATGTCTAAGGGAAAATTCCTTCTCCCTTAAATCCTTAGCTAAACTATTAATAAAGGTTAGTCTCTATCTTTAGTACTTACTATTTAAAACTATAAGTTAAATAATATTAAATAAGTTATAATATATAATTTTAAGTAAGTATAATTTTATAATATAAAGTTATAGAATTCTTACTAATTCCTAACTCCCTTACTTTACTTTAAATTATAAATTTTTAATAAAATTATTTTTAGCTAATTAACTTATAAAAGATAAAAGCTTAAAATAGTTATAGCCCTTCAAAGAATAAGTTAACCTTCTTTTTTACTACTTATTTTATTTTAATTATTTAATTAAAATATACTCTTCCCTTTTAATTAGTCATTATTACTACCTTAAGTATTATAATAATTATTTTTACTATAATTATCTTACTCTTTTAAATAAAAGGATAAATTAATAGTGCTTATATTTTTAAGAAAGCCTCTTTAGTCCCCTTCAAAGGCTTATAAGTAGTATAAATATAGTATATTATCTCTTAATACTCTTACTAAAATCTCTAAAATTTTTACTCTATTTCTTAGTAGCCTTTATAAAGAAAAAAAAGCCCTTTATTAATAATATTAAAAAGAATTTATAATAAAAGCTTAATAAAAACTAAATAATAATATTATTTAGTACCTTTAAAAGAAGGCTATAGTTAAAGCTATACTGCTTACAAACTATATAATACTAATTATAATAAATAGCTATAATTTAATTAATTTAATAAATTAAAAGCTAAAGAATAAGGCCTAAATTATTATATACTAATGGTAGTAGCTAATAATATTAGTCTTAAACCTACTATTTATACTATTACAATAAGTTTACTACTAAAGCTATATAATAAAAAATTCCTTAGTATAATATTTTAGCTTTTTTCTCTACTTTTAGTATATGTTTATTAATTATCCCCTTTAAGTTAGTTTACTATGAAGCTTAGAAAGAAATTATAACTATAGTATAAAGTATAGTTAAAAGGCATAAATAGAGTATAGATTCTTACGCTAAAAGAGCTTAGTAATATTATAATATAATTAATAGTTAACTAGTTATACTAAAGAAAACGTATAGTAATTATAAAATATAGAGAAGTTTAATAACACTAAAGTTATTAAAAAAGACTAGGGGAATAAGTTTAAGCTAAGAAATATTATAAAATTATTTAATTAAAAAGTTCTTATTTTATTTTATTTTTATTATTATTATTTCTATTAGCTTATAGTGCTTTTTATATTATTATAAGCTTAAGAAGGTATTATATTATAGAAAAAAGAATATAAACTATAGTTATTTAGAAGAAAGCATTATAATAGCCTAAGGAGTAAAGACCTTAGTATAATATAATTAAACTATCTAATTAAAAGATATAAATAGGTTCTAGGTTCTTAGCTAGTTAAAAAAAAGGCATTTAATTTTTTATTCTTCTTTTCTAAGGTATAGGTATAGAAGCACCTATTACTATAATACTATTAATTACTATAATCCTAGTTACTACTATAGTATATTTATCTATATTTCTTTTTATAATTATTATTATTCTATCTTTTAATAGCTCTAACTATCTAATTAAATAACTCTATATCTCATTATCCCTCTTCCCTTTTAATCCTAATAACTTTAAAGCTAAATCTATATGCATAAGAATTCTAGAATACAACGGGGATATCTTCGGTTATATGCATACCCCTTGCTTTTGGGTGTGTGGTGTGTGTTCTTTTTCTCCCCGTCACAATACTAAATACTTTAACTTAATAGATATAAAGTTCTTTTTAGTATTATAAATAATCTAGTTGGCTAGGCTAAAATATATATTAATTTAGCATTTTTTAAGGGTATTTTATATATTATAGGCCTTTTATTTCTATAGTTTAAGGAATTTAGCTACTTAAAATACTATAGTAGTATTAATAATATAAAGAATAGGCTAATTATTAATTTAAAGAATATTAATAAGGATTTTATAGTTAAAGTTAATATTATCTTTAAGGGAAAACTTAAATTAGTCTAAGGCTTTACTATTTATTTAATAATAGTAGGATTCCTTTATAAGCTTTTATATTATATTAATATAAGCTTCTTTATTAGTATACTTTAATAAATTTATAAGCTTATTAATAAAGAGGTAGCTAAATCTCTAGTAAAGTTAATAAATTTTAGTCTTGAAAAGGTAGAATATAGTAGCTTTCTTAGCTTTAAAAGTCTACTAAAGGTATCCCTATTTCCTTATAATAGGAACTCTCTTTTAGCCTTAAATCAATATATTTTAGAGATAATTAAGCTTTATACCTATTTTATTTATATTTAAAATATAAAATAAAAATAAGATTAATATATTAAGAATATAAAAATTAATATTACTAAAAATTATAAAAACCTAAAGAATTTTATAAAAAATTACTAAGTTAGTACTAAATATAATATTATATAGTTAAGTATCTTTAATTTAAAGGTAAGGTATTTATTTAATAAAGGCTTTAATCTATGTAATTTTAGTAATTAAAATTCTAGTTATATTAGTATTTAAAAGAATACCTTAGAATACCTCTTTAGTATATTTTTCCTTTAAAATAAAGTATTAGTAATTAATAAGTATAATAAAGGTTTAAAAGTTATTACTAAATATTCTATATATAAATACTTAGTTCTTAAGGATTCTAAATAAGAATAACCTATACTTTTTTAAAGAGTTTTTATTAATATTATTATTAATTAGTAAGGCTAAAGTAGCTAAAAAAAACTAAGTATATATAATTTAAGGGGGGTTAGTTTTTTATTTATATATTTTAGATATAAAGAATATATTTATAGATTTCTATATATAGTTTTTAATATTATTATTATTATTTATAAAGCTTTTATTATTATTATTTTCCTTAAAAAAACCTTTAAAGGTTTATAGAAAGGTAATAAATTTTTTATTAATTAAAGGGTTTTTATACCTACTACTTTTCTATTACTTTTTCTTTATTTATTATTACTTATATTAAAGGTAGTTTATAGATTAGTATTTTTATTTACTATAAATAAAGTATTTTTATAGAAAAAGGGAAGAATAAAAAGGTTTTTTATAATTTAAGATTTTAGAATATAAAGTTATAGTAGCTTTACTATATCTTTTATTTATAAATAATATTTTATTTTTTATAAAAAAAGTATTACTTTTTATTATTTATTATATAAAGGTTATAGCCTTTTTAATATAAAAGCATTTTCTAAGGTTACTTATAACCTCTTTATAAGTTAATAAGTAACTATAAAAGGTATTATAATATTTAGAAACACTATTTATAAAAGTAAAGAGTTATTAATAAAGCTTTATATTAATTATAAAAAAGTTAAAAAAATTATAATAAATTCTTTTAAGGTTTTGAATAAGAAAATCTAGATATTATAGCTTAGTTTTATTAGGGTTATTATTAATAACCTTTTATAATATTATAGTATTTTACTTAATTCTATAAAAATATTAGTTATTTTTAATTTTAAAATTACTTTTTATATAAGTAATAAACTTATTAAAAGAAATCTTTTTATAAGCTAACTTATTTAAATAATGCATAAGGGTATTCTTTACTAATATAATTAAAAAAGTATAATACTATATCTTTAAAGGAATATTATAATAAATATATTTATCTTTAAAAATATTTACCTTTAAAGTAAAGAAGTTATATATTTTTTTAGTATATTTATTCTTTTTTATATATACTTTTATAAGTTTACTTAAAATTTATTATATTTAATTATTTAAAATTCTATTTAAATTATTATTATATAATAGGTTTTAAAAAGCTTAATTAAATAGGTTTTTATAAAAGAATTTAAGTTTTTTTTTTAAAAAAATCTCTTTATTAGCTAAATTAATTAATAAAAGTATAAATAAGAGAATTAGGGTTAAGCTATAAAAAAGGGTAAGATAGCTATTAATAAAGCTTATAAAAGTTATTATTTAGATTTAAATATATTAAAAAGAGATAATAACTTATATTTAGGGGAGAACTTTATATAAACTAATATTAATAGCTTAATTATATATAAAATTAAGGTATTAAAAGCTTTAAATAATAAAAGGAATTTTTAACCTTAGTAAAAAAAAATATCTTTTTAAGCTATTAATTTAAATACTTAAATAGTTTAAAAAAAAAAAGGAATTAAAAATTAAATCCTATTTATAACTAAAACCTTATTATTTTATAAGAAATTCTAAAAGATACTTAAAAGATATATACTTATCTTTTAAAAATAAGAGATATTTTAGTTTTAAAAGTCTTTTTAAAAGTTATTAATAAGGTTTTTTTTAGTTTATTTTTTTAACTTATAATAGTTAATAATATATATAATTTAATTATTAAAGGCTAATATTATTATATTACTAAGGTTAGGGTTTTTATAGGCTTCTTTCTATTTTAGTAAAATAGTATTATTAAATAAGTAAAATTACTTTAAAAGAGAGTTTTTAATAGGTAAATTAAATTAATAATTAATAGTACTTTATTATTATTATAAGTCCTTTTTAATATTTCTTTTTAAATAGTATCTTTAGAAGTTAATAAAG
>AFRA01001441.1:0-10311 GCA_000223055.1 Claviceps fusiformis PRL 1980
TGGAGCCCAGAGTGGTCTGGTCTGGGCTGGGGCAGCAGTGGATGGTGCAGTGGATGGCGCAGTGGATAGCGCAGTGGATGGCGCAGTGGATGGCGCAGTGGATGTACCCGGGTACTTCAATGTTGCCTGACACTTGGCTTGCACAGGTTGGTCGCCCTGGTCGCCCCGCTGGCCCTGGCGGCCCCGGCGCATGACAGTGCTGCAGCGCGCACTGGCCAGCCTTAACAGACAGCTGGCAGTCACCCCAGACTGGAACTTATCTGGCATGTAAATGTAGCGGGTGCAGTGCCGCGAATCGGTACCTGCCCTCTGAGTACACAAGCACCAGCCAACTCAGCCCGGCGTGAAGGTGAATGTGAAGATAAAGGAGCAGCAGCAGACACGACAAACCTTCACCTTCATGACGATGATATTGCTGGTATCAACGCCGACATTGGCGGCTCACCGACTTTCGGTGCTCAGAAAAGCGGCCGAGGGACGACTTGCTCATCTGCCAATTGGCTGCACATCTTTCAACAGCGTCAAACTGCGTTGAGGAGCGTCCAACCGCGTCCAACAACATCCAACAAACACCCACCCGCATCCAACAGCATTGACGGTCCTCCACGCCGCACGGCAAGTACTGATCGCAAACTAAATCCGATGAAACCAAAATTTTGGCAAGTAGGCTGCTCGCACGATTCCCCCGGGCCTACCCAGTATCATCACGGGCACGGGACGGGGAAAAAAGAAAAAGAAAAGGCGAATCTCATTGATGAATCTGCTGACATCGAGGCGAGGCGGCGCAAGAGAGTGCTGAAACATCAGGGTGTTGCGGGTGCATAGCCAAACTGCAGCTCAAAAGATTGTCGACGTCCCATCAAGGCAGCTCAGGCAACACAGATATCTGCATGGAACGCAAGTGAAGTGAGTGAGATATGTATGTGCTTCAGATGACACGGAATCGTCACACTGGTGACGCCCAAAAAGTTGATGGACGTGTCTGCTGTTTCTATTTTTGGCTCATTGGTCATATACTGGGGCTTCGCTGCTGTTTGCTCATTGGCCGCTTCAACGCTCCAGGCGTTTCAGGTCATTCACACCCTGCTCACCAATCATGTTTCTTTCTCCACTCATTTATCTGTCACATCTGCTGTCCTTCTGTCAGGTACCTAAGTACCTAGTACTAGCGTGCCTTTCTCTCTGCCATCTCCGGCGTTTAGCCGACTCGCGTGCGAAACCCCCTCCTCACGCACACTCCGAGGGCGGCGGCTGAAGCTCAACTCTAATTTGCTGGAGCTGGAAAATCCAGTTCTGCTCAACGCCCCGATCAGCGAACCTGCCAACGAATCAAGGCAACAGGTGACCGCAGATGATGCCTATGCAGATATCGCTAGGACACCGGGACGCTCCTCGGCGACGTGTTAAATGCGATCAGACCTGAGCCAGCCTGCAAAGTGACTGTGATTGCGACTTTGTGCCGAGAAGGCTCGCGTTTGCGTGGTGAGTTGTTTGTTTTCCTTTCCGTCACTCGAAAAAGCTTCCTTCACATGATGATCCTCAAAAATATTGGAGCTGTCTGAACTGCAATGTTGAAAGACATTTTATACGCAACTTTACAGATCTGATGCAGTTGAAGCTTTTCTTTTGTTCTTCTCCCCCTCTGATTTCAACCCTTGTGTGTTGGGCCAAAGAAAAAAAAATTGCCCTTGTGATCGAGGTCCCATGGCTAAACTCAGAGATTTGGACAGACATTTCTGACCGGCAGAGAATGCGACTCTCGAACAATTTGACGTGAAGCAACTCTGCCCTTGTGCATTTCTTTGGCAAGAGAATTGCCGCTCAGTCGACGATGGACGTCAAAAACGGAGCAGTAGAGGCGGCGACGCAAGATGGCCCTGCTGATACCGGATATAGACTGAAATTCTGTACCGTGTGCGCAAGCAACCAGAACCGGTAAGCACCGTCTACGCTGAGCAAAGCTTGAACTTGAGATCATATCGTCTTCATCTCGCTTCTTTTTTTTTTTTTTTTTTTTTTTGTGGTTCTATCATGGCTAATGAGTGTATGGTGATGCAGGTCTATGGAAGCCCACCTCCGACTGTCTCAGGCCAACTACCCGGTGATTTCGTTTGGCACAGGCTCTCTTGTCCGATTACCTGGCCCTACAATCACACAACCAAATGTGTACCATTTCAACAAGACCTCATATGATAGCATGTTCAAAGAGCTGGAATCAAAAGACGCGCGTCTCTACCGCGCGAATGGTATTCTCAACATGCTCGACAGAAACCGCGGCGTGAAATGGGGACCAGAGCGGTGGCAAGATTGGGCCATTGGGATCCCGAGGCTGCAGCAGACAAAAGATAGAGGAAGCGAGGGCACCGAAGGCGGCGTCGTGGATGTCGTCTTCACGTGTGAGGAGCGCTGCTGGGACGCTGTGATTGACGATCTGCTTAATAGGGGGTCGCCATTGAACCGTCCTGTCCACGTGATCAACGTAGATATCAAGGATAATCACGAGGAGGCCCATATTGGTGGTCAGGGAATCCTGGACCTGGCCAATTCCCTCAACGCGGCTGCTGCCGAGGAACGAGATGCCGTCGGCGCTTCCGCATTCGATAGCGGCAGTGCAGCCAGTCGGGCGAGCTTTGATGAAAGGGTGCCCGATATCATTGGTGCCTGGCAGGAGCGGTGGCCAAAATTACCCTCTACCTGGACCTTGGCATGGTTTTGAAGAGCATCTGCTATATAAAAACATGTATAAATCATCCCGCTCCAAAAGAGCTTTGAGAGCAGGTGGGCCACACAGCACTTGATGGAATCATGGTGACTCGGTGGTTGTCGTGGCGTTGGCATCTCCGAGCGCTGGTCGGGAAGGCGTTTTTTTTTATTTCACCAAGATTAAACGCCATAGATGCCGGGGTCCCTCAATAAATCAAGACCCGTATATCATCAAAAGAAAGCATAGCACATTCCACTGCCCCGAACGATTTCGCAGCCATAACCAACAAGCCGTGTACCAGTCAATAGCATGAGGTGCCCGTCAATAAAGCCTGACCATCTGCATCATTCGTATTCTAGTCTCCAAGAATTTTTCTTCTTTTGTGTCTTCTTTTGCCACGACGTTCTTCAACCGTGTCTTACGCAGACGGGACTTGTAAAATTTGGCTCGTCTTCTGGATCCGGTCCCGCCCACACGAGATGAGTGGATATACGATGAGCCATGTCTCCGACTACATGTAGTTTTTTCTCGCATCGTGTTCAGTAGCCTCCGTCCATCGAATACCATGCAGGACAGGATGATGCTAGATCGGGGGGAGTTGATGGAAGACTCGGCTTGGCTTTGCTGGCAAGAATGAAGCTGGACCGTGTGATCTGTGAGGACATCCTGGAAGGGCCACTGGAGGGGGGCTTGAGTCGCGCTGGGTCTTGTTGCTCCTTGCAAATTGTATTCTTGGACGGCGCACCCTTTTTTTTTAGGGGGATTCTGTGTGGCGGCGTCCATGTCAGCTCGTGGGACCTGACGAGCCACTCGGGGCCCAAAGACCAAATAACAGAAGAAAGTGCGGGAATTCAAGAACCCGGCGGTAGCGTGGAGGGTGCGACCAGACTAGGCTACTCGTTCAATCGTCTCATTTTATTAAATATCCGAATAGCCTCAGCTTTAGCTCACAAAATGGAGCCGCTCCCGGCCCAATCGGGGACACCCATGCTTGATTTGGGAGTCTGTCTAGTGTCTAGCAATTTTGGAGACAGCAAACCCGTTGTCAAGTGTTGATGGAGCTTCAAAATGATGAGCAAATGCCCTCTCAGCTGAGGGTTGGACGTGATCAACAGTCTTGGTGCCAGACTATAAATATATCAAAAAATATGAGAAGAAAAGTATTCGCTATACATCCTCATTCATCGACGACAAGCATAAGATTGCCATTGGACATTAGCACGGCTCCTGTGGCCAGGAGGGCATCGTGGACTCATTTCCCGACCGGACCACAGGTGCTAGAGGAGGGGAGAGGGTAGCATTGAACCAACAGGAGTCGTTGCCCGACTGACTCCCTGAATGTTTTCATTTTGGTTCCAACATCGGCCCAAGATGCCCATTTTCAGAGAACCCTCGAGTCAATGCTGGGAAAGTCGTTTGGCCGCACCAGGTTTGGAAATTTATGGATGGACAAGAAATCATGGATCCGACAAATAAAAGTGAAAAAGTGGAAAAATGATAAAAAAAAAAAAGAATCGGCCCCCGCGTAAAATGGGAACACCGACAGTCCGGGGACTCACGAAATTGGAGAGTGCGAGACTCGTGCCAATTGGCGGTCACAACAATACGACCCTTGCTTCCCGCATGTCGTCCATTTCTTGTTATTTCTTGTTATTTCTTGTTATTTCTTGTTATTTCTTGTTATTTCTTGTTATTTCTTGTTATTTCTTGTTATTTCTTGTTATTTCTTGTTATTTCTTGCTTTTTATTTTGATTGTTTGTTATTTGTTTTTGTTTTATTTTTGGGTTTTTTTTTCGTTGTCTCTGGGCCATTGTCTCCCGGCGACTCATGCATGCGCAGGCTCATCAGCCAGTGCGGCTGCTCCTATCCAGCTGACCGTGTCTCGCGCGAAGCGGTGTCGATTCGAATTCCTGAGCCGTTCAAGTGCGCCGATGCGATTAGTGACCCAGACCAGAGACCAGGTGAGCAAGAGCATGACGGAGAGAAGACAAAGGAGGAAGACGGAAAGGAAAACAACAAGACAAACAACAAGGCAAACAACAAGGCAACAACAAGGCAACAACAAGGCAACAACAAGGCAACAACAAGGCAACAACAAGGCAAGCACTAGACTCGGCAACAGCCACCCAGCCACACTCCAGCGGCCAGCGGCCAGCTGCCAGGCCAAGCCACGACAACGACAAGGGGAAAGCGCGCCCCCCTTCCCCACCCCGGTGCTTGCTTGCCCTCGACACAAGCCTCCCTCCTGTCCTGTCTCAACTTTCAAGCGTGGTGACCAGCCTGGTGGTGCTTTTGTTCTTGGACTTCCCACTCACACCAGACATCATTCATTATTATCATTGTATGCATCCGCTACATCGTTTCTCGTCCGGCCGCATCCATCACCCGCCCGCCGTCGTTCCCGACACAATATTTCCACGATTGCTTCCTCTCGAGTCATCTCTACGTCGTCCAGTTCAGTCGTCCAGTCGTCCAGCCAGCCCCGCAGTCCCAAGTCGTCCCCGCAGTCCCAGTCACCCACCCAATTAGTCTTTGGCACGCACACACGCACACGCACACACAAGCGCGCACATGCAAGCTGCCCAGTCTCGGAGCCGCCAGGGGCAACTTGTGAACGTCCTGTGGGGACCCGCCTCCCAGTCGAGCCTGCCTGGGACCGGTGCTTAGCAGCTGGCTGTCTGGTCTCGTTGGTGTAAGACACTTTCGCCAAAAGCACCTTGGCGGCATCTTGCCTCGCGCACCTCCGTCCCTCTCCCTGCCTCTGCCTTATCCTTCCTCGATCATGAGCGCCACCGGCCGCAATGTGCCGTTATCTCCCATCTCTCCCGGTGGACTCGACTGGACATTACCCAAATCCCCGGGACTCGACGACCCTGCCTATCAATATCAATCATCTCGCGGCAATCTAGCCTCTCCCTCCACCACCGGAGGCTTCAGCGGCAACGGCGCCATGAGCCCGAATGGCTTTCCTTCCGGAACTCGAAGCAACGGCGGCCCTTCACCTCCGCCTTCTCTTGGTCGATCGAGCACCGGCACCAATATCCTTTCTGCGGGTGGTGGTGGTGGCGACGGCGGTCCCTACGGCAATCGAGAGTTGGACGAGTCCGTCCTGCTTGAACACTACTTTGCTTTCAAGGCCTTCCTTCATGCCAGAGGCCAAGATGCGCGGCAACCACCAAACAAAGCACGGGACAAACTCCTACGGCTCTCCACCGTTCAATTCTTCGAGCTCAGTACCGACGTCTTCGATGAGCTGATTCGCCGGCAGACCATGGCCAGGGCGCCTCCCAATGCCCCCAATCCCGCTCCGCAATTTCTCTTGCCGGAAAAGACCTTCCACCAAAAACGAAACCAAGCACGGCAAAGACTTTCCGCTCTTGGCCACCCACGATTTCGTGATCTCGCCACCGATGTCTATCACGAGCTGGAGAGACGATTCCCACATTTTGTCGGCCGTGATCTCCCGCGGGCAGGCAGCTCCATGTCCATGCGCAACGGACCCAATGGTCGCAATGGAAATCCTCCTAATGGCGTGTATCCACCCCGAGGTCCAAGTCGTATGCGACGACCCTCGGAGGCCAGCTCAATACGTGGCGGCGGCTTGCCACCTTCCGACATGTATGGAGTTCCTCCATCGCCAAGCTTACCGAATGGAGACTTTGGGCGGCCGATGCCCAAGCATCTCAATCAAAGTAATACCATTGTGCCCAATAAGAGTACGATGCTCGAAGAGGATGATGATAACGGCGCGGCTTCCGAGGTAAGACTGATATTGATGGGGAGGGCTGACTCTCTTTTCTTTTTCCTTTTTATATACGATTACAATTTGATATGAAAAGGGAGGCTAACTGACTCTTTTTTTTTTTTCGAACACGCAGGCCGATAAACGGATGATGGAAAGTTACCAAGCGCAAATAAGAGAGTTGCAGGAAAAGTTGACCAACATGGAAGAACAACTGAAAAAGAAGGACGATCAATTGAGCAGTGTGGTAGAATCCGAACGCTCTACAGCTACCGCAGCAAACTTGGAAAGGAAGAATTGGTCCGATGCTCGCTTAAATCTGGAGAGCAAGCTGGCTGAGGCCCAAGAACTGAACGCATCTATGAAGCAAGAGCTTGAACGTCTGCGAGCAGAACAAGAGAACCAGGCATCCACGAGAACAGATGCTGATATCCAAAGAGAAAATGACGAATTGCGAGAGTCGCTGCTGGAGCAAAACCGAGTGACCGAGGAGGTCCGTCGAAAGGCACAAGAGGACCTTGATGAGATGAGACTCCTCACACAGCGAAGCAACGCGATACAGCTCAGGCAGAAGGAGTTGGAGGATACAATTGAAATGCTCGAAGGCGAATGTCGCAGCTGGAGGAACAAATATGCTCGGGCCAAGACGTTGCAGAGTGGGGTCCGAGGATCCCTAGAAGGGCTACCGCTCGACCACGATGCGGCGAAATATGTTCGACAAACAGAGTTCATGGGCAGCAACGGCATAATCAAGGACATTCATGTGACCAAGTTTCAAATCTCCATTGACGAGCTTGTGCAGACGGCACGCAGAGAGGCGCCCGAGAAGGTGATCGAATCGATGAAACGAGTAGTCGTCAGCGTCCGTCGCATTACGAGAGACTTGGACGAGTCTACTCCGCAGGAGGACATCGAAGTTGTTCAGCAACAGGGAAAGCTGAAAGCAAGGGTTTCCTCCACTGCCAATGGACTGATTACAGCGTCAAAGAACTTTGCTGCCGGGGCTGGCATGTCTCCCGTATCTCTCCTCGATGCTGCCGCGTCCGATCTTTCGGCTTCCATTATTGACCTCGTCCGTGTCGTCAAGGTCCGACCAACACCACCGGGTGAACTTGAGGATGACGACGGCGGCATGACGACGCCCATGGACTCGTCTAGCTTCTTCTCTCCTCGAAGTACTGAGCGAGCGTCGGTCCGTAGTAGCCTTCCTCCGCCACCGCCCTTTCAAGGCCTTGGAAGGGCAGGTGCCCGAGGCAGCGCTGAATCGTCGGCATACAGTCCAGTCAATTCACCAAGAGGCTCTGTAGATCCATACCCTGGAGGCGGCATGAACGGGTTGAACGGCCTGGGTGGAATGAATGGAATAACGAATGGCGGGGGATATTCAGGTTTTGACAAGGGACCCAACGGATATCGTAATAGTCGACCCGACGACCTCAAGGTACAACCTTACGGCGCATACGGTGACGAACTCTGATTTTGATCTTTCTTCGCTTTCCTCCATCATCAAGACGACTGACGGGGGTTAGTTCTAGATGTATCTTGATGATCAGAGTGCACTCCTCGAGTCAGAGATTCAAACCCTTGTGAGTTGTGTTGATTGAGGCTCCGGCATGACACAAATCACGGACGAGATTTTTTTGTGCCAAGGCCATTGTCGGCAATATTATCCGTCAAAGCCAGACTTGTGGATACAGCAACTTGGTTGGACCCCTGGGCGAGGTGTGCGACCGTCTGCTAGAAGCCCTTGAAAGGGGCCAAGATTTGGCCCATTCTGGTTCCTCGGCCGAGCAAGACATTTGGAGGCAGACATTACCGCACATGGCGTTTGAGCTAGCTCGTGAAAGCAAGGTGCTTGTTCAGAGAGTGGGCGGGCTCACTCCAGCTGGCAGAGCCGACGACTTTTCTTGAAGAAGATGAATTGGCTGCGAAAGAAAATAATGATGATGACGAGCGCTGTCATAAGGCCAAGAGGACAAGGGCGACATGGAGGGGAGAAGTGACGCATACCGCGACTTACCTTGACGCATACCAAAGCAAAGATTAATGTACAGGTTTTTTTTTTTGTTCTTTTTTTGTTCTTTTTTTTTTATGAGTGATATCCCGGTCTCTTTTGTTCTCCCGTAACGTTTCTTACTCTCTCTGTTCGACACTGTTCTTTTCTCCTCCTTTTCTCTCTTTCTTTCTTTCTTCTTTCTTCTTTCTTTTTCATTTTATAATGGGTTATTCATTGCTGGACATGGCGTATCATCTTGGCAAGGGTCAAGAGGTGGAATTGGCATCAACCAGGCGTACATG
Source organism: Claviceps fusiformis PRL 1980 (assembly GCA_000223055.1). NCBI lineage: Eukaryota > Fungi > Ascomycota > Sordariomycetes > Hypocreales > Clavicipitaceae > Claviceps > Claviceps fusiformis. The sequence continues at coordinate 8,746 of AFRA01001441.1, forward strand.
AGCACGTGAAATAAGCACGAGCGGGACGAAACAGCCATGCATTCACTTATTTGGGAGGCATTGGGAGGCATAGACACGGTGTTTGTTGGCTATGAAGAACAAAGAAAGGGGTGGCATGTCAAACTTTACTTGTACATAATGTATGTTTTCCCGAAAAGATGCTGCCTCTAGGCTGGCAGTGAACATTATTTGCTACGTTGCCAGGACATCAAGCTGGGACGGGGTCTGCAAAATGCCGGGCTCGTTTATCCCGTCTGGTATTTTAATCGACCGGCAGCAGGCAGGGGTGGGCGGGCCGCAACGCGTGCCAGGGCCTGTAGCCTGCAGGGCAGCAAGACATGATTGACGGCACGTGCAGAGGCAAGGGCGGGGGTGGGTTCTGTTGGGGTGGAAATTAACTTAGGTAATAAGGAGTGGAGCAGGCACTATATTTGTTATGTAGCTTCTATTAGTTTCTACTTAGCCTAATTAACCTCCTATAAACCACTATCCTAATAGTTACCTTTTATAGTAATAAAACTAGAATGCTTCTTTTTGTTATAGACTAGCCTAGATGGCGACTGCAATCTAGTGTCGATGAAGTTATTATTATCTATAAGGGGGAAGGAAAGGCTACTATCCCCCTCCACTATATTATCTAGTTTATATATAATATATGCTTATAGGGTTTGCCCTCTAGGTAAGGTAGGTTACCTCTTATACTCCTTATATACTCCTTATATACTTTTTTTCTATTTTACTAAGAATTTAAGCCTTTAGCTTAAATCTATTATATAGCCCCTTACCCTACTATTCCCTAGCTATTAAATAGTTAATAAATAGTTAAGTTATAATAATATTATTAAGGTATAAATAATATACCTTACTAAGTAAAATTATATATTTTAGCTAGCCTTAATTTAATACTTAATATTAATAAAATAAAACCTAAAATAAAAATTTAAATAAAAAAATCCTAAATTAGCTAGCTAATTATATTTAGAATATTAACTATAAATCTCCTAATTAGCTCCTTTAAGCTTATAAATATAGTTTTATTATTATTCTTATTATTAATATTCTATATATATTAAGCCTTTTATTTAAATATTAATTAATACCTATTTATTCTTTATTATTCTTTAATATTTTTTTATATATCTTTTATAATATTAATAAATAATTTATTATTATTATTTATTAGATTTAAATAATAAGCTTTTCTATCCCTATTACTTTATTTATTTTAAAAACTAAGGTTATAAAATTATATTTACTATTATTAATACTTTCCTTTTTTTTTCTCTATCTTTAAATAACTATTATATTTTAAGCTATTATAAAATAAAAGGTAACTTAAAAAATAAGTTATATACCTTTATAAATCTTTCTTAATTAAATATTTAATACTTATTTTATATTCTTTATATAGTAAATAATAGCTTATTTTTATATATATTAAGCCTTAAGTATTTTTATAAAAAAGTATTAAAAAAAAATTAACCTATATAAGGGATATTATTATATTTATTTAAAGTCCTACTCTTTACTACCTTACTTATAAAATAATAATAATTATTTATTATA
>AFRA01001442.1:0-10297 GCA_000223055.1 Claviceps fusiformis PRL 1980
ATATATTTATTAATAAAGCTATACTCTTTATATAAAGCTATAGTAGATTAATTATAAGTAATTTTTTATTATTATATTAAAAATAATAATAATATTAACTTAATACTTTTTAATTTTATATTACTTTTATATTATTATTTACTTTATTTATTTTTTTAATATAGCTATAATATACTTTAAATAGCTTAAGTATTTTTATTTTAAAAAAGTAATTAAATTAGCTTTATTAAAGGCTTAATTTATTATTTTTTTTATATTATCTTACTTTATAAGCTATATTTTTTTTAAAAAAAAAATTATAATTAGCCTATATTATATTAATAATTATAGCTTTATATTAAAAAAAACTTATATTTACTAAAGCTTTAAAATTATTATTTTTATTAATATTAATAATAATATTAAAGTAATTTCTTTATATTTAAAAAAGCTTTTTTACTTTTTATTAATATAAATTAATATAAGTTAGCTATAAACTTAATTAAAATCTATATTACCCTTAATTAAATATATTATTATTACTTACTTTAAAATAAGTTTTATTTTATTAAGTATATTTAAAGTAAGCTTTAAAAATACTTATATTATATTAATATTAAACCTATATTAACTTTAAATTAAAAACCTTTTTTTTAATTTTAATATAAATAACTAATAATACTTATAAAGCTAGAGACTTTTCACAAATTCGCCTACACCGCAATAGCGACGCAGAACTAACTCTAAACCTCTTAAAAAGTATAGAAAAAGAATCGCTATATCTATTTTACCCTATCTTTAATAATGCATTAGTATTAGAGCGTAGGTATAGTAAATAAGGCAATACTAATAAATATTAATAGTAGAAATTATAGACTTATATAAAGCTACTACTACTCTTTTATAAAGTAAGGTAGCTTTATATTAATAATACCTTAAGTTACTTTTATATTATTACTTATATATAAATAAATACTAAACTACTTTATAGTTAAATATAATAAAATTACTAAGCTTATACTAACTATAGTACTAAAGAGTGTATAAAAGATTATCCTTTATATTAATAATATAGCCTTAATATAAGCTTAATATAGACTCTTTATACTCTAAACTCTCTTTAAAACACTAATAATAATATTAACCTTATTATTACTTAATAAGCCTATTATAATTAAAAATCTAAAAAAAGTAATTAAATAAGTAATAAAGAAAGCTATTAGTACTAAAAATACTATAGCCTTAAGCTAAGCTAGTATTATTATTAAAAATACTACCTAAATACTAATCTAGTAAATTTATACTATAATAGTAATAATGCTACCTTATATTTACTATAAAACTATTATTAAAGGTAATACTATAGCTAAAGTAGTATAAAACTACTTACTTAAAGAAACTATTATAGCTATTAACTAAGCCATTAGTACTAATACTACTATAGTAATATATTACCTTTATAGTAGTAACACTATAATTATATTTTAAAATATAATAAAGCTTTATATTAATAATATAGCCTAAGTTAACACTACTTTTAAATTAAAAGTAATACTAAACTAATATATATTTAGTATTATTATTAAAGGCTTTCTTATATATTATATATAAAACTAAAAGAAAAATAATATCCTTTAAAATATAATAGTAGCTAATAAATAAGGTTTAGTAAAGGTTATAATATAAAAGCTATATAGTATTATAACTTAATCCTCCTTAATTATTATTATTAATAAAGTTAATATAGTAAATAGGCTATACTATATTAAAATTATTTATAAAGCTAAGATATTTAAAGCTAAGCTTTATAATAATATTATTTATCCTTAATAATACTTTAAGTGCTTTAAATTTAGCTATATAGCTATATACTATATATTACCCCTATAGTATAGCTATTATATATTTAGTTAGTATAAGAAGGGTAAATAATTATACTTAGTGCTATTAAAAGCTATATAGAAATGCTATATTAACTGCTTAGGACCTTACCCTATATAGTCTTATATATATAATATTATAAATAAATAATAAAACTATATATATACTATATACCTAGCATAGCCCCTAGCCTTTACTAAACCTTTAATACTAAAGAAAGATAGTTAAATAAAGGTATTTAGCTATAGCTAAAGGAGAGATATAAGTAATTTACTATTATAAGAGGCTTTTCTATAAAACTAAGTTAATAAACTATATACCTACCTTCCTAATACTTAACTAAAGTTAATATAGCGCTTATAAGTTACTATAAAGGCCTTTTTAAGTTAATAACCTATAATTACTATAGTATTAAATAAGCTAAGCCTAACCTAATATACTATATAGAGTATATAATAAAGGTTATATACTAAAATATATAAAAGAAAACCTACCTTATATATTTAGTATTAAAGTCCTAACTTAAAGCTAATATAATAGTAATATAGAAGCTAGAAACTATAAATAATAAACTACTTAACCCTAGCCTTAGCTACTTTTAACTTACTACTTAAAGTAGCTATACTATAATTTATATAAACTATTAATATAGGCCTAAAGTATAATTAATATATATAAGTAAGGATTAGTGCTTAATAATATTAGTAGAATACTATATTTACTTAATATATTCCTTAATTTATAAACCTAATTAAATATTATTCCTTATTAACTTTATAATAGCTTTACCTTTAAACTATAGTATTTTTATAAAAGACTTTAATTAGTATTACTTACTTTAGGACTATTATAGCTAAACCTTAATAAAAAGCAATATACTTTTAGTGCTAGTAATATAATAATAGCTTAAACTTATAACACTATAGAGTAAAGTAACTTAAAAAGTATAGGGTAAAAGGAATAGTATTATTAACTATACTTAGGTTATTAATAATATAAAAGCTAAGTTTATAGAAAGACTAAACCTTATTAGTTTTAATTATATTCTATAGCTTATTTATATTAAAACTAGCTTAAGGCTATATAGTAACTACTTACTTTATTTTAAATAGCTATATATAGAAAATAACCTTATAGTAGCTAAGGTAGTAATATAATTTTACTATAACTTTACTAAACCTTTATTATAAATATTAGTAAAAATTAATAGCTATATAGAATAAATAATAACTAAGCTTTAATTTATTATAAATTTAGTAGTTTTAAGGGAACCCTAAGGTAGCTTTAAGCTAAATTTATAATAGAATTACTATACTAAAGAAGTTACTTAAAATATAAAAAAAGTATTAAGGTAGTAATAGATATTTTATACTAAGGAAAACTAGTAACTTACTACTAATATAGCTTAAATATAGTATTAAACTATTAATAATAAAAGGTATAGTACTTAGTACTTTATTATTAAAGTAGCTATTACCTATAAAGAAAGCTTATAGAAACTTAAATACTAAGTATAGCTTTATAATAAACTATTATTAAAATAATAGTAAATCCTTACTTTTATTTAAAGTAAGAGTATAAATACTATAACTACTAAGTTATATTAAAAGAAAGTAATTATACTAGCTAACTATTTCTTTCCTTCCTTCTAAGCCTAATTTAATAATATACTAAAGAATTTTAATAACTACCTTAATATTATAATATTTCTATTAAAAAACTACTTTAATATTAATAAAATCTATAGTATTATTAAAAGCTTAGTTAGCTAAAAGGCACTAAAACTAAATAAATTTTTAGCTAATTACCTTAAAGTATATAATAAGCTACTAGCTAGGACCCTTACCTACTTACTTAATATATACTACTATATTAGCTACTACCTTACTTTATTTTAGTAAGTAAAGGTTATTATTTTTTATAAGCTAGGTAAAACCTTAATAAAGTAGTAAAGAGTAAGGGCCTAGTACTTTATTTTATTTTTTAATATTATTAATAAAGTAATAAAAATAGTAATAATAAGTTAGCTTACCCTTATAGCTAAATTAAGTAGTATATTACCTAACTTATAAATAAGTAATAAGGTAAATAGGTTAATAAAAGTTATACTAAATGTTTTAATAGAATTAGTATATATAGTATAGTACTATAGTAGTATTATATTACTACTTTAACTAAATATATTAGTAGCTTTTAATATTATTTACTATAAAAGACTAACTTATATTTTTATAGCTACTAGGATCCTTATATAAATAATAGTATAAACTTACTCCTTTACTACTAAATACACTATTTCTCTTTATTTTAATAGTAAATTTACTAGCCCCTTACTTATAACTATAGGTATATTATAAAGGTCTTTAATTTTCTTTATTCTTTTTCTACTTTATATTACCTCTTTATATACTAAGCTTTAAGTAGTATATTCTATACTTATTATAAACTTCTTTAATAATATAAATATACTTATATATAGGTATATAGTAAAGGAGATATAAAATTACCTTAAAGCTACCTAAGTAATTTACTAAGAATAGTTTTAAAAATTAGGTTTTAAGTTTAATTTAAGAAAGAGTAAACTTATATACTTTACTAAGTAGTGTATAATAATTATATTATTAGTTTAACTTAGTACTAATATAATATAACTAATCTAATTTACCTACTTTTTTAGGGTATAGGTTTATTATAAGCTTTACTAAAAAGTATACTAAAGTTAAGTTAAGTTAAAATTAATATAATAGTAGCTTATACTTATATTACTAGTAGCTTTAACCTAGGGATATTTATTATATAATATATAACTTTTATATATATAGGTTATTTAGAGTATAATTATATATAGTATAGGATTATACTATACCCCTACTAAAGTTAGTAGTAAAGTAAAGAGTATAGCTAAGGCATTTATTTTTAAATAAACTAAGTACCTAAGGATAGTAATTAGTATATTTAAAGCTATACTATATACCTTAGTTAAAACTAAAGTAGCTATAGCCCTAATTAACCTCTACCTTAACTATTATTTACTTTACTTTTACTAATAAATAAAAGCTAATAGAATAGCTAAGTATATTTATAGTGCCTATACTATAATAGTAGCTTAACTTAAATATAGACTAATACGCTAAAGGCATAGCTACCTACTATATCTAAATAACTACCTAAACTATATACTATTTTTAAACTAACCCTATAACTACTTACTAAAGCTTTTTTTAATTAAAGCGCTTACTTTAAAATAAAAAAACTACTAATATTAAAAGTATACTACTATATAAGTATACTAGATTAATATTAACTATATAGTAATAAAGCTTAACCCTAGCTTTACTTTTACTACTAAAGTAATCTGCCTTTACTTAAGCCTAACTAAGTATAAATTTATAGTACTTATATAAATATATATAGAATAAATTAGACTTAATGCTTTCCTTTTTAGCTAATATATTTCTAAGGTAAAATTACTAATATATAGCTACTAAGCTAATAATAAAGATTATTACTATATTTTACTATCTTATAAAAATTTTAATTATCTCTACCTTATTAATATAGGTATATACCTAATATAAAACTAGTGTAAAGTTAGAGAGGCTTTAGAGATTAATAAGCTAGTAACTATACTTACTAAGTAGCTTATATTAATAGGGTATATCCCTTAGTTTTAGCTTATAAAAAGCTTATAAAATTAATAAGCTAAGGATATTAAGGACTTAATACTATATAGTACCTAGCATAGTATAGGCATAAAGGTAGTAGGAAGCTATATAAATATTATAGTAAGCATAGGTTATTAAAATATATAACTTATTATTAAAGAAAAATAAATATAATAGCTAAGAAAATAAAAAATAAGTATAGTGCACCTATACTAGCCCTAGGCCTACGCCCTATTACCCCCTCTCTCCTCCTTTAGGTTATTCTCTACCTCTACTATTATATAGCCTTATATAGCTACTATATTAAGCTTATAAACCTTTTATAGAATCTTTTTTAAGATATTATTTTACTTCTTTAGTGTATTAGTAATATAATAAGCCTATAATAGTATCTTACCTTTAATTAATATTAAAGCTAAGACTGCTATAGTATTATTAGTAGCCTATATTACTATATTAGTAAATAGACTTACCTACTTTATAAGCTATACTACCTTTTTTTAAGTAGTATTATACTTCTTAGCCTACTTATAAGTTAATATTATACTAATACTATAGCTAAACTATAGCTATACTACTTTATACTTATATTAATAGGCTTATTAAAGGTATAGAGGTTTTATATATTTATTACTTACTTAATAGCCTTCTAATATAATATAATATTTAGATTTAGCTATAGAACTAATTAGCTTCTACTAGGCTATTAATATAGATAGGGAATATAATACTTACACCTAAATAAGTCTTTTTTACTTTTATATACTTAAAGTATATACTATTAATACTTATTTAAATTAGTAATAGTAATAGTATAGGTTAGAAGGGAATACTAACCTTTAGTGCTATAGTACTATTTTTTAATGTTTTTAGCTTATATTAAGTAAGCCCTATAGGGCTAGGCTTATAATTAGCCTAGCTATAGGTAGGTTAGTAGTAGCAGTGTGTTAAAAAGGGAATAGTACTTACCCTAAATATAATAATTAATTTATTTATAAGGGTAGGTAGCATTTTTAGTAACGCTATAGTTAGTTAGGGGTAGCAATAGAGTAGCACTATTATAAAAATAGAAATAAGGGTATACTTATAATAGAAGTAATAAATAAAGAAGGAAGAAAGAAGAGAAAAGGTTAGAGATAAGGGAAAAAGGGTATATATATCTCTCTCTTTTTATTATATAACTAGTAGTTAGCTAATAGCTAGTTTAATAATAGCTAGCTACTAGCTAGTGTAATTAATACTATAGAAATATAAAAGCTAAAAGAAAGTTTTAGGTAAGGGGGTAGTAGCTTAAAGGAATTAAATAAGGATTAATATAAAAAATAAGCTAAGTACTTAAGGTAACTTATTATAATATATAAACCACCCCTAAGGGTTTCCTATAGCACTATTACTCCTTTACTAACCTAGTTTACTTCCTATTTTATACTATACACTCTCCTATAATACTAGTTAAGTTTAGCTAGCAGTGTACTTTATTCTATAGTTAGAACCAGTATAGAGCTACCTTAGCTCCACTGCGGAACTTAAATAAAGGCTATATATAGGTTTTCCCCCCTATACTAGGGTTTTTCCTATATAGTCTTAGTAGCAGTGTAACTAGAATTAGGCCAACAGCCCAACTAGTGTATTAAATAATAATAATAATAATAACTAATAATACTTATATAAATAATATAAGATTTATAAAGCTATACTTTAATAATATTTTATTTTAATATATTAATAATAGCCTTAAGTTAAACCTAAGTTATATATTTATTAGTTATATTTTATTTTTTTATAAAGTTATTAGAAATAATAGAGGTGGGTGCTATAGAGCACAGCTTACTAAGGTAGTGGGCTTAGTGAGCGTGCACGTATAGATCCACTGCTCTGCAGAGCAGAGCACTACAGCAAGCTATAGTCCACTATATCTTACGAAATATGGAAGCTTTTGCGTTGCTTTTAGCACTGTTTAATTCGCTAAAGAATTTATAATAATAATATCTAATAAATTATATCTAATATCTAACTTTATAGGTGTGCGCAGCTAGCAAGAGTAATTCTAATAGTCTATATAGTTAGTAGCTATAAGGGGGTTTTTCACTTCCTTCTCTTATATACCCACTAACTTTATTAATAAATTCTAGTTACTAGCTAGGCTTTATAAGCCACTTTCTATTTTCTATAAAATTTATTTATATAGAAAAATAAAAAAATAAAATTATAGCTATATAAATTAGCTACTAATATACTTATAATTAGTTAACTTAGTAAAAATTAATATATAATACTAAAAAACTAATTTTTAGATATTTATATAGAAAGAAAGCCTAGAATTTAGTAATAAAGAATCTAGTCCTAAGACTTTTTATAAATTCCTTCTTATTAAGAAAAATAGTAAAAAATATATATTATAGGGTAGCTACCTTCCCTAACTAAGTAGCTATTAGCTAGCTTAGTTATATCCTTTAATTTATTTCTCTATATCTTTGCTAGTTACCTTATAAATCTAACTTAAAGACTAGGCCTACCTTATAGCTATTAGTCTAACTATATAACTATTAGAATAGGTAGAAAAGGTTAAAAAGTAAGGATTTATAGGGACCTCGCAGCTATAAGCCCATGCACACGTGACCTTTAGTCGGAATTCTGTGGTTGTGCCACCCGCGCGCGCGTATGCTTGCCGGCTTGCACTGGCTTACAAAGCCCCCTATAAAGTGCTTCTATCAGCGCTATAATTATAGCACTAATAGTGAGGAATCCCCTATAAATAACCCTGTTATTTTCAACAAAAGTATTTTAGCTAAGGTTAATAAAAATAAATTAAACTTAATATTATTTAATAAAAAATATATTAAGCTATTTTTATTAAAGTATTAAAAAAATTTTTACTTTAAAAGCTTTAATTATAATAAAAATAAATAAATAAAAATAAAATAAAAAACTATTTTTTTATAATAATTATTAATTTTTTTTAATATAATTATTAGTTTAGCTATATAGCTATTAACTAATTATTATAATATTTGAAGTAATTTTATATTAAAATACTTAGCTTTATATTAATACTCTTTAGGTATTAATATAAATATTAATAATACTTAACTCTCTTTATTTATAAAATATATTTTTATTATACTATAGTAAGAATAAGTAAGGTTAGCTAATATTATAGCTATATTATATTAAGTTATATTAATATAGTATATTAAGCTATTTCTACTATTTTTTAAGCTTTAATTAGCCTTTATATAAGTTTATTTTAACTTTAAAACTAATATTATTTATTTATAAAGTTATATATTATTACTATATTATTACTTTTATTTATATATATTATAATATACTTTTATTATGATATTATAACTCTTACTTATTACTATTATTATAAAACTAACTTTACCTTAACTTTAATCTAAACTAAATACTCTCTTTCTTAAACCTAAACTTATTATATTTACTTTTTTTAGTAATTATAGCTATAAAGCTTAGTAAGTAATATATTTATATTTTATAATAAAAATTACTATAGGCCCTATATAGGCCTAGGTAAGTAAAGATATAAATATTATATATAGGTTTTCCCCCCTATTCTAAGGTTTTTCCTATATAATTTAGCAAGCAGAGGCACTAGACAGAGGCCCTTAAAGGCCTCCTAGCGTATTAATAATAATAATAATAATATATATATATATTTAATAAGCTTATTAATCCTTAAGCTATATTATTAAAATAGTATATTTTATTTAAACTAAATTTTACTATCTTATATTTATTAGGTAAATAAATACTAATACCCTAAAAACTATTAGCTATATTTATTTTTAATATAAACTTTAACTATTTTAAATAAATAAAATCCATATTTAACTCTATATTATAGTAAAGGTAAGTATGTTTAATAATATTAGAATTAATATCTTTAGAGTTATAAATTAGTTAAAAAACCTTCTTTTCTTTTATTCTTAATAAGAATAGTGTTTTTAACTTAAGTATAAATATAAAAAGTAAAACCTATAGTTTTAATCCCTTAAAAATTAACCTAACTTATTTTATTATAAAAAAAACCTTCTATATAAACACTTTTTACTAAAATTTATAATAAAATTATTTATACTTATTTAATTTAGCCTTTAGCTTAAAAGAAATATAATATTAAATTAAATTAATAGTATAAATATTCTTAAGCTAAGAAATAAAATACTTATAATATATATAGTATAGTTACTTAATTAGAAAGTATTATAATTTACTACTTATATAGGCGCTTAATATAATACTAAACTATTAAAACTAAAAGTTAATAGTTTCTAAGAGTATATTACTTAATAGTTAATTTATATAAAGTTTTTAAAATCTTAAAGAGTAGGCTTTAATTTCTAGTTTTTATATATAAACTAAGATAAAACTATATTTAAATATATTTACCCTACCCTTTATATATTATTTATATACCCTTACTCTTAATATATTACTTATATTTACTTTTCTATTATACCTACGTTTTATAAATTATTAAACTTAGGCCTAACTTTTAATTATATTAAAGATTTAAGTATATATATTAACTAATTAACCTTTTCTTTTATTATACTTTTATTATTAAGTAGCGTTATAAAAATAGGATTAACTTAGCTAGTCCTAGCCTATACTATTTATTTATTTATTTATTTATTTATTTATTTATTTATTTATTTATTTATTTATTTATTTATTTATTTATTTATTTTATTTATTTATTTATTTATTTATTTATTTATTTATTTATTTATTTATTTATTTTATTT
>AFRA01001443.1:0-10300 GCA_000223055.1 Claviceps fusiformis PRL 1980
ACTTATATATTTAATGCTAGAGTTCTAACTTAAAACTAATATAATAGTAATATAAAAGCTAGGAACTATAGATAGTAAACTACTTAACCCTAGCTTTAGCTATTTTTAACTTACTACTTAAGGTAGCTATACTATAATTTATATAAATTATTAATATAGGCTTAAGGTATAGTTAATATAAATAGGTAAGAACTAATGCTTAATAATATTAGTAGAATACTATATTTACTTAATATATTCCTTAACTTATAAACCTAATTAAATATTACCCCTTATTAACTTTATAGTAGCCTTACCTTTAGACTATAGTATTTTTTTAAAAGACTTTAACTAGCACTACCTACTTTAGAACTATTATAGCTAAACCTTAATAAAAAGCAATATATTCCTAGCGCTAGTAATATAGTAATAGCTTAAACTTATAACATTATAGAGTAAAGTAACTTAGAGAATATAGAGTAAAAGGGATAATACTATTAACTATATTTAAGTTACTTATAATATAAAAGCTAAATTTATAGGGAGACTAAACCTTACTAGATTTAATTATATTCTATAGCTTATTTATATTAATACTATCCTAAGGCTATATAGTAACTACCTACTTTATTTTAAATAGCTATATATAGAAGATAACCTTATAGTAGCTAAGGTAGTAATATAGTTTTACTATAACCTTACTAAACCTTTGCTTTAAATATTTATAGAAATTAATAGCTATATAGAATAGATAATAGCTAAGCTTTAATTTATTATAAATTTAATAGTTTTAAAGGAACCTTAAGGTAGCCTTAAGTTAAATCTATAATAGAATTACTATGCTATAAAAGCTACCTAGAATATAAAGAGAGTATTAAGGTAATAGTAAATATCCTATACTAAGGAGAACTAATAACTTACTACTAATATAGCTTAAATATAGTACTAAACTATTAGTAATAAAAGGTATAATACTTAGCGCTTTACTATTAAAATAGCTACTACTTATAAAGAAAGCCTATAGAAACTTAAATGCTAAGTATAGCTTTATAGTAAACTATTATTAAAATAGTAGTAAATTCTTACTTTTATTTAAAGTAAGGGTATAAATACTATAATTATTAAGTTATATTAAAAGAAAGTAGCTATACTAGTTAATTATTTCTTCCCTTCCTTTTAAGCCTAACTTAATAATATACTAAAGAATCTTAATAATTACCTTAATATTATAATATTTCTATTAGAAAACTACTTTAATATTAATAAAATTTATAGTATTATTAAAAGCTTAGTTAGCTAAAAGGCATTAGGACTAAATAAACTTTTAGCTAATTACCTTAAAGTATATAATAAGCTATTAGCTAGGACCCTTACTTACTTACTTAATATATATTACTATATTAGCTACTACCTAGCTTTATTTTAATAAGTAAAGGTTATTATTCTTTATAAGCTAGGTAAGACTTTAATTAAGTAATATAAAGTAAGGGCCTAGCGCCTTATCTTACTTTTTAGTATTATTAATAAAGTAATAAAAGTAATAATAGTAAATTAGCTTACCCTTATAGCTAAATTAAGTAGTATACTACCTAACTTATAAATAAATAATAAAGTAAATAGGTTAATAGAAGTTACACTAAGTGTTTTAATAGAATTAGTATATATAATATAGCACTATAGTAGTATTATATTATTACTCTAACTAAATATATTAGTAGCTTTTATTACTATTTACTATAAAAGACTAACTTATACCTTTATAACTATTAGGATCTTTATATAAATAGTAGTGTAAACCTATTCCTTTACTATTAAATATACTATTAACCTTTATTTTAATAGTAAATTTACTAGCTCCCTACTTATAACTATAGGTATACTATAGGGGTCTTTAATTTTCTTTATTCTCTTTTTACTTTATATTACCTTTTTATATACTAAGCTTTAAGTAGTATATTTTATACTTATATTAGGCTTCTTTAATAATATAAATATACTTATATATAGGTATATAGTAAAGGAGATATAGGATTGCCTTAAGGCTATCTAAGTAATTTACTAAAAATAGTTTTAAGAATTAGGGTTTAAGTTTAATTTAGGGAAGAATAAACTTATATACTTTACTAAGTAGTGTATAGTAATTATATTACTAGTCTAACTTAGCACTAATATAGTATAACTAATCTAATCTACTTACTTTCTTAAAGTATAGATTTATTATAAGCTTTAATAAAAAAAGAAAACTAAAGTTAGGTTAAGTTAAAATTAGTATAGTAATAGCTTATATTTATATTACTAGTAGCTTTAACCTAGGAATACTTATTATATAATATATAACTCTTATATATATAGGTTATTTAAAGTATAATTATATATAGTATAGAATTATACTATATCTTTACTAAAGTTAGTAGTAAAGTAAAAGGTATAGCTAAGGTATTTATTTTTAAATAAACTAAGTGCCTAAAGATAGTAACTAATATATTTAAAGCTATACTATATACCTTAGTTAAAACTAAAGTAGCTATAGCCCTAATTAACCTTTACTTTAACTACTATTTACTTTACTTTTACTAATAAATAAAAGCTAATAAAATAGCTAAGTATATTTATAGTACTTATACTATAATAGTAGCTTAACTTAGATATAAACTAACACACTAAGGGTATAGCTACCTACTATACTTAAATAACTACTTAAACTATATACTATTTCTAAACTAACCCTATAACTACTTACTAAAGCTCTTTTTAACTAAAGCGCTTACTTTAAAGTAAAAAGACTACTAATATTAAAAGTAAGCTACTATATAAGTATACTAAATTAATATTAACTATATAGTAATAGAGCTTAACCCTAGCTTTATTTTTACTATTAAAGTAGTTTACCTTTACTTAAGCTTAACTAAGTATAAATTTATAGCGCTTATATAAATATATATAAAATAAATTAAATTTAATGCTTTCCTTTTTAGCTAATATATTTCTAAAGTAAAATTACTAATATATAGCTACTAAGCTAATAATAAAGACTACTATTATATTTTACTATCTTATAAAAACTTTAATTATCTTTACTTTATTAATATAGGTATATACTTAGTATAAAATTAATATAAAGTTAAAGAGGCTTTAAAAACTAATAAGCTAGTAACTATACTTACTAAGTAGCTTATATTAATAGAGTATATTCTTTAGTTTTAGCTTATAAAAAGCTTATAAGATTAATAAGCTAAGGATATTAAGAACCTAATACTATATAGCACTTAATATAGTAAAGGTATAGAGGTAGTAGGAAGCTATATAAATATTATAGTAGGTATAGATTATTAAAATATATAACTTATTTTTAAAGAAAAATAAATATAATAGCTAAGAAAATAAAAAATAAGTATAGTATACCTACACTAGCCCTAAGCCTATACTCCCTTAGCCCCTAGCCCCCCTTTTTCCTCCTTTACCCCCCCCCTTTCCTTCTTTACTACTTTCTCCCCCTTTACTACCTTTTTTATATAGCTTTATATAATAACTATAATAAGCTTATTTTATAAAATATTATTTAATTCCTTTAGTGTATTAATAATACAGTAGGTTTATAGTAGTAGCTTACCTTTAACTAAAGTTAAGGCTAAAGCTACTATAATACTATTACTAACCTATATTACTATATTAATAAATAAGCCTACCTACTTTATAAATTAAACTGCCTCT
The DNA here is from genome assembly GCA_000223055.1 of Claviceps fusiformis PRL 1980. Taxonomy (NCBI): domain Eukaryota; kingdom Fungi; phylum Ascomycota; class Sordariomycetes; order Hypocreales; family Clavicipitaceae; genus Claviceps; species Claviceps fusiformis. The sequence continues at coordinate 3,691 of AFRA01001443.1, forward strand.
TTCTAAGTAGTATTATACTTTATAGCCTAGCTATATATTAATATTATATTAATATTATAGTAAAACTATATTTTAATTACCTAGTACTTATATTAATAAACTCCCTAAAGGTATAAAGAGTTTATATATTTATAACTTATTTAATAGCCTTTTAGTATAATATAATATTTAAATTTAGCTATAGAACTAATTAGCTAGTACCTAGCTACTAATATAGCTAATAAATATAATACTTATACCTAAATAAGTCTTTTTTACTTTTATATACTTAAAGTATATACTACTAATACTTACTTAAATTAGTAATAGAAGTAATATAAGTAAAAAGGGGGTATTAACCTTTAGTACTATAGTACTATTTCTTAATATTTTTAGCTTATATTAAATAAGCTTTATAAAGCTAGGCCTATAATTAGCCTAGCTATATAAAGGTTAATAGTAATAATGCATTAGAAAGGGACTAGTACTTACCTTAAGTATAATAATTAATTTTATTATAAAAGTAGGTAGTATCTTTAATAATACTATAGTTAGTTTAGGGTAGTAATAGGGCAGTACTACTATAAAAATAAAAATAAGGGTATACTTATAATAAAAGTAATAAATAAAGAAGAAAGAAAAAAGGGAAAAGCCTAAAAATAAAGAGAAAAGATTAAATATAGTATTTCTTTCTTTTTCTATTATATAACTAATAAATAGCTAATAGTTAGTTTAATAATAGCTAGCTATTAGCTAGTATAGCTAATACTATAGAAATATAAAAGCTAAAAAAAGGTTTTTAAGTAAGGAGGTAGTAACCTAAGGGAATTAGCTAGGGACTAATATAGAAAATAAGCTAAGCGCTTAAGGTAACTTACTATAACTTATAAACCACCCCTAAAAGTAATCTATATTATTACTATACCTTTACTAACCTAATCTAATTCCTATTTTACACTATACACTCTTTTATAACCCTAATTAAGATTAGCTAGCAGTGCACTACTTTTTATAATTAGAACTAGCGTAGAGCTACTATAGCTCTGCTATAGAACATAGAAAAAGGTTATATATAGGTTTTCCTCCCTATACTAGGGTTTTTCCTATATAGTTTAAGTAGCGGTGGTACTAGTATTGGGCTCACTAGCCTAACTAGAGTAATACTAATACTAATAAAAGTATTTAAAATAATATTTACTTTATTTTTTATATTAATTTAATAAACAATATAATAAATAATTTTTTTTTTAAATTTTACTTTACTTTTAATTAAATTATATTGAACTTTAAAATAATAAGATAAATATATTTAATAAATATTAAATGAAATTTATTTTAATTATAAAAAAACTAAATATTATAATAATTATTATAATATATTAATAAAATAAACTAATTAAATTTAATTATTATAAAAGCTATTTAAAACTTTAAAAAATACTAAAACTTTAATATAATTTAAATTATAATAAAGTAATATATATTTTAATAATACTTTAATATAAATATATTATAATTCTTAATTAATACTATATAATATACTATTTAATATAAACTTTAATATTATTAAGCCTTATATAAGCTTTATTTAAGTTATAATACTTTTATACTTTATTATTATTTATTTTTAAATAGAGTAAGTAAAATAATTAAATAAACTTTATTTTTTTATAATATTTAAATAATATAGCTATAAAAAATAAGTTAAAAAAAATAGCTTTTAATTAATAAAAAATAAATTAAGCTTTTATAGCTTAAAGCTAAGAAAATCTTAAAATAGCTTAATTAAAAATAATAAAAATATTAAAAATTTAATAATAAGAAGTAATAATATAATAATAATAAAAAAAGTAAATAATAATAATAAATAAAAATATAATAATAATAAAAAAAGGTAATATTAATAATAAATAAAAATATAATAATAATAAATAAAAACTATAATAATTATTGAAATTCTTTAAATAAAAAGCTAAAGAATAATAATATACTTAATATTATACAATAAAGTAATATAAGTATATATACTTACTTTTAAAAATATAATAATAAATAAAATAATAAAAAAAGCTAATATAATTAAAAATAAATAAATAAATTTTAAATATATAAGTATTAATTACTTAACTTAATACTATAGCTTAAATAATTAAATATTAATATAATTAATATTAATTTTTAATAAATAAATTATAATAAAATTAATAATTATAGTAAGTAAGAAATATATAAGTTTTTCTTTAATAATAAATTAAAGATATTTTAATTATTAAAAGAAAAATATAAATAAAAATCAATAATAATAATAAATATAATATATTTCTTTATAATATATAAAGTAATATTAAAATAATTATATAAAGCTTTAAAAAGCCTATTTAAAATACTTTTTCTTTCTTTATTATTAAAAGTAATATAAGTAAAAATATAAAGTACTTTTATAGCTTTATTATAATAAATAATTATTATTATTTTATAAATAAAGTAATAAAGAATTAAACTTTAGGTAAATAAAGTAATATTTTATATATAAGTTATTTTTTTTTAATACTTTTTATAAAAATATTATAAGCTTAATATATATAAAAATAAGTTATTACTTACTATATATACAAAATAAAATAAGCACTAAATATTTGATTAATTAAAATTTATAGAGGTAAATAACTTATTTTTAAACGCAATTGGCCTGGCTGCAAGCGGGTCAGCGGCGGCAGCGCGTCGAGAAGGGAACGGTACTTACCCTAAGTGTAATAATTGATTTATTTGTGAGGGCAGGTAGCATTTTTAATAACGCCACGGTTAGTTAGGGGCAGCGATAGGGCGGTACTGCTATAAAAATAGAAATAGGGGCATACTTACAATAGAAGTAATAGATAAAGAAGGAAGAAAGAAGAGAAGAGGTTAGAGATAAGGAAAAAAGGGTATATATATCTCTCTCTTTTTATTATATAACTAGTGGTTAGCTAATAGTTAGTTTAGTAATAGCTAGCTATTAGCTAATGTAACTAATACTATAAAGATATAGAAGCTAGAGAAAGGTTTTAAGTAAAGAAATAATAGCTTAGAGAAATTAGCTAGGAATTAGTATAAAAAATAAACTAAATACTTAAGGTAACTTACTATAATATATAAACTACCTTTAAGGGTATTTTATAGCACTACTATACCTCTATTAACTTAGTTTACTTTTTATTTTATATTATATACTCTTTTATAATATTAGTTAAGTTTAGCTAGTAGTATACCTTTTTTTATAATTAAAACTAATATAAAGCTACTATAGCTTTACTATAGAACTTAAATAAAGGCTATATATAGGTTTTCCCCCCTATACTAGGGTTTTTCCTATATAGTTTAAGTAGCAGTAGTACTAGAATTAGGCCAACAGCCTAACTAGTGTATTAATAATAATAATAACTTATTTTTAAAGTTATTTTTTATTTTATAATAACTTAAAATATAATAATTATTTAAAAGTAAAAAAATAAAGTATTAATAATAATATATATAATTTATTATACTTAATTTTAATATAAAAAAGGTAATAAGAATAAAAAAGCTTACTATTTAAACTTAATAAATAATAATAATAGATTCTTTATTAAGTTTTAATAAGTAATATAAAAAGAATATAAATAATAATAAAAATTAAAATAAAAAGAAAATATTTTAATAAAGAATTTAAAATATATAGAATTTTAATAAAAAAGATAATAATAAAATTAGATTTATAAATATAAAAAAGCTAAATAAAAAATTTATAGTTAGTATTTTAAATATAATTAGCTAATTAATTTAAAATTTAAAATTTTTATTTTTAAGTTTATTTTATTAATACTAAGCACTAAACTATAACTAACTAAAATAAATAATTTTATTTAATAAATTATATTACTAATATTTGAATATTATTATTATATTTTATATATTTATTAATTATTTAATAACTAAAGAGTAGTAAAGTAAAGGGCTATATAATAAATCTAAGCTAAAAGCTTAAATTTTAGTAAAGTAGAAGAGAAGTATATAAGGTAACTTACTATACTTATAAGGCAAACCCTATAAATATATATTATATATAAAATAGGTATATAGTATAGGGAGATAGTAGTCTTTCCTTATTCCTTATAAATAATAATAACTTTATTAACAATAAATCGCAGAAGCTACCTAGGCTAGTCCATAACAACCTTTTTATAAATAACTAATTATAATAAACTTATTATTTTTAAGTATTTTACTAAGAATATTTTTATGTTTAAAAAAATACCTTGGTTATTATTATAACTAATATTAAAAGTCTTTATATTAATAATAACCTAAATAGGGTACTTTAAATAAGCTAAATAATGCCTTTAAGTATAGAAAGCCTTTTAAATAATAAAGAGTTTACTGTTTAGTGTTATGTATCTTAGTTCTAGCCTAAATAGTTTTTATAATATATAAGCTACTAAATACTAGCTACTTAGCCATAGTTAAGCTATAATAGCCCTAATAGTAGAGGCTGATATATTTATTTCTATTTTAAGTAATACTTTTAAATACAAGTAAATAAAAATAAGGGCTTTAAGAAATTTTTACTTAAATTAGTTAACTACTATTAGTTTATTATAACTTAGCTATAAAGGACCTTCATTATTGCCTTTTAATAGATTTATTAATAGAATAGTAATTTACTATATCTTTAAATAAAGTATTTATAAAATTCTTTAAACCCTAGAAAATATTAAATATTTAGTATACTATAAAGTAATAGCTACTTGTTAAGGCTAGCTATGGGAGATGGCTTAGTAGAGTGAGGACTAAGATATAGAGTATATACTGCAATATAGCTACTAGCTAGAGAGTAATACTTAAAGGTATAAATCTTTACTTTATTATATAAATATTCTCTTTTTTTATATATTCTTTTTGTACACTACTAAGTTATAGTAAGGTTATTATATACCTTATTCTCTTCAGTATTGCTATTCGTGCGGCCGCCCCACTTTTGCCCCACTCGTCCCGCACCCAGTTTTATAGCCAGCAGCTAAAAATTTTGTATTGCACGCCCTCTGCCAGGCAGCTCCACTAAATTTACATATATTCACATAGGATAGAATGTTATTGCGAGAATTATTAAGAAAAATCTACTAAATCTCATACTTTATGCCATTTCTAGTATCTTCTCTTTTCTCTTTACTTTCTTTTTTTCTTTACCTTTTTTTTTCTCTTTTTTAAAGCAAATTTATTATTAATAATATAAGGAACCCTTAGTAAGCTCCTAATCCCCTTATTATTAGATTTTCTAGAGAAAGCTATCTTATTAATATATATTAAACCTTAATAAGTAAATCTAATAAATCTATAACCCTATAATTATTAGTAGATCTTAAACTATAAAGATCTTAAACTGTAAAGAATAAAAAAGATACCTTATTATAAGCTCTATAACCCCTATAGCTGCTGCAATTATAGGGGCCTTAACCTTAACCTTAAAGATTAGGATTACATTAATTAATGTAAATTCTATAGGCAACTTAGTTATAGAGGCCTTAGTTATAGAGGCCTTAGTTATAGAGGCCTTAGTTATTATAGGTACTATAACCCTTATAGCTTAGCTAGTTTTATAGTATAAGGCGCCTTGATTTAAGTATTTAATAAAGCCTCTTATTATTTAAGGTTAGAATAGCTGCTATAATATAATAATAATAGTAAGCTAGGAAAAATATAGCTTAGTATTTAAAGTAAAGTAATAATAATATAGTAAATTAAATATAGAATTATTAAAAACCTAGCACTTTCTCTTTTTTTAGTATTAAAAAGGTTATTCTAGTAATATAGCTAGCTATAGTATTAATTTAATTATATTACTAGGCTCTTTAATAGCTATAAAATAATTAATTAGCTTAAAAAAGTATATATACTTTTTAAAAAAAGACTAAAAAATACATTTTTAAGTAAATTTACTAGGTACTATAGTTAAAATTTTAGTATATTTATGCCTTAATTAATTACCTTAATAACTCTAAAGAATCTATATGCTATGGTATAAAATAGCTTGGGGGGTCTAGAAAAAAAAGTGGTTAATCAGAAAGCGGCTAGTAGAGTGGAGCGGCCGCACAAATAGCAATACTCATTCTCTTATACCACCTACCTTAGGCTCTATAAGACTATTTATATATTTCCTATATAAGTAACTATAGCTATAAGTAACTATAATAAAATACCCCCCCTTTCCTTATAATTACCTTAATTATAGTTTTATAAATAAGTTACTTTTATTTTACTACTTATAATAGATTTAAGCTAAAGGCTTAGATCCTTAGTAGAGTAGAAGAGGGGCATATAAGGCAACCCGCTATACCTATAGGGTAAACCTTATAAATATATATTATATATAGAATAAATATATAATAAAAAGAAATAATAGCTTTTTTTCTTTTTTTATAAATAATAATAACTTTATTAATACTAAATTATAATAATTATTTAAGCTAGTTTATAATAATTATTATTTATTATAATATCAATTATAATATTTATTTATATTTAAATAATATAATAAACTTTTAATATTATAAATAAATAACTTAATTAAGTAATAAATAAAACTCATATTATTTTTATAAAACTATTACTTTAATAG
>AFRA01001444.1:0-10297 GCA_000223055.1 Claviceps fusiformis PRL 1980
ATAACCTATAATTAATTATTAAATTATATACATTTATATTAACTCTTAATTAATTATATATAATATTTAAAGCTATTTAAATTTTTTAGTATATAAAGCTTATTAATAGTATAGTAAACTTTAGATTATTTTTTAAGTATTCTTAGTATAATATTATAATTAAATACTAAACCTTAAAGTTAATAATAAAAAACTATTATAATATATATTAAAAGTTTTATTATATAATAAAAAAAAAGAATCTTTGTATAAATAACTTATTCGTTATTTATAGCTAATAATAAGCTAGCTAATATATTAATATAAATTACTTTATAGGTAATTTTAAGATATTTTTTTAATATATTAAGTATAAAAAACTTATTAATTTATATTATATGAAAATTAATCCTAAATTAATCCTAGATTAAACTTATATATATATAATAATATAAATAAATATTATTAATCTTAATATAATAATAAAATTCCTTAGGCTTAATAAAGTATTTACTTTATTTATTTATTTTATATAGTAGGAAACTAAAGTAATATATTTTAGTTTTTTTATTAAAGTATTATTTATATACCTTTTATATACTGTTAGCTTCGATTCTATAATTATATATTTTATTTATAGTTTAATAGTATTAATAAAGTATTTTTCTTTTATTTAAAAAGCTAAAAATAAAATATTAAAGAAATTAAAATATTATAAAATATAAAAAATAAAATATAAGTATGGTTTTATTATATATATTATATATTTATTTCTAGCTAATTATATATAACTATATATATTACCATATATTACTTACTATTTATATAGTAAATATACTTTATTTAATTATATATTAAATTCTCTTATAATATTATTTACCTTTAGTTAAATTTCTAAATAATTCTTATTATACTTTATGTAAAATATTATAAAAAGAATTAATTTTATTATATATAGTGCTACATAATACCTTATAATATAGTCGCTAATCTTAGCTAATTAAATTTTAGTATAGGCTCTACTACAACCTCAGCTAAGGTCAGTGCCCCACCTTACCTTAGGTTAGCTCACTTGAAAAACCTTAGTTAATCTATAGACTCTCTATGAACGCAAGGGGTCTGGTCCAGCGCACTTATTCCTACTTAGGCTGTGATCCACGAGAGTCGGCAAAGTTTGCACAGGACTAGAGCCGGTACAAAATATATGTGGATTACTATAGGGCGGCTACTTTGTACCGTCCATGCGAGGTATTAGTGGCGTTTTTTCACCGCCTTTCTAGCTAGGGGTTCTCTATAACTATATCATTAGATTTTCCTTACCTTTATAAATAAGCAGTACAATAATTATCTATGTATTTATTACTTTAGAGAGGTATACATAATATTATATCCTAATATTTGTAAATTAAGGCATCCTCTATTAACTAGTCCATAAATTGAATATAATTAGGGATATTTCTGCTATAAAAGGTTATTATAGTTCCCTATAAACTTTACTGTTTATTACTCTATAAAGTTTATAGGGGAAAAAATTCCCTTTATAGTTTATAGCTAGAAAATAGTAGAATTCCCTTTATTTAAAGAATCTAAACCCTTTATGTTACGTGCTGGATGTCACACGTAAATGGGGGTACTTATACAATAGGTGTGGTACGTTATGAAGTTATAAGGAGAAGGAACACTTAAGTCACAGGTAGGTAATCGAGTGTATGTATGGTTGAAGTTGTTTTCTCTAGCTATGTGCGGCGGAACCCTCCTTTTGTGAGGTGGGTTCCGCCTCTGGGAACGGACCGTAACACTTTATAGGTATTTTTGTAAGGAATATTAACCCTAGCTAGCGTAGTACTTAAAGTTCTCTATAAAGGGTAGATCTATACATTTAGATAGAAAAGTCATATCTTTCTAAGCAAAATAGGTGACAGAAATGGCTAGCGTGTCTGAATTATGCAACCTAGGAGGGACTGCAAACTTTGCCGACTCTCGTGGATCACAGCCTTAAGCAGCACAGTGTAGATGTCAGTACTGGGGACCAGCACAGGTACTAGGTACTTGGTACCTTCTGAAGTAGGCATGCCGCAGGTGCAGGCGGTAGGCGCGGGCTGAAGTACCAGACCTCATCAATGCAAACAAAACGGCAATGGACTCTGGTCTGGCACATCTGGTACTTGGCAGCAGACTTCTCCTCCACATCCCGCATTGCGCCCACCAAGCCCTCCCCTCTCCTCCCCTCTTGCATCTTCATCTTTTAATCCCCGGCGACATCTGTTCAGAGGTGTAGCCAACTGCTGCGTCTCTCATGTGACGGACCTTGCGTGTCGTGGGCGAGGCGCTGAGAATTTTATTTTGTTTCTCTTCTCTTTTTCTTTCATTTCTATAACCTGCCCTGTCCTTCTTGCGGGATTGGGCTTTGAATGCTGCCCGTGTCTCTCGTTCTCTCTGCCCTCTCTGCCTCTTCATCCAAGCATTCCGCCTCTTCCCACCCCTCATCGAAAAAAAAATTAAAAATTAAAAAAAATTGCTTCCCGCGGTCAGCTTCCCGCGTTGCTCAACCAAACGTCAACCTACCCCCCCTCTGAACTCCGTCCCCCAGACCGATTTACGATATTCGATGATCGATCCGCCATCCACCTGTTCCCCTGCTGATCAGCTCTAAAACGCAACCATGGCGCCGCCAAACGGCTCTGTCAAGGGCCGCAAGGCTGGCATTGCTGCGCACCACCCGAAGCCTGTCGTGCCCGCCCTGCCTCTCACCTATGCGAAACCGAAACCAGGTGCCACGGGCAAAGTCGCATCCGTGACCTCTTCTACGACTTCGGCTTCGGCTTCGACCTCGACTTCAACTTCTTCTGTCACAGAGGTGCACTCGCCAAGCTCGCAGGCTCAGTCACGACGACCTGTTGCGAATAGCTATGCGCAAAAGGTTTTCGCAGACAGTCGAGGTGATCCCACCGCCGCCACCTCGCACGACGAGATTGCGTCGCCGTCACCATCCGAGAGCTCATCAAAGGAGGTCGCCGGTTCGAGTGGACAAGCTTCAACAGGTAAGTTGACGACCGTTCCCCCATTCTGTTGCAGCAACATAATATTTCATCACTTTGCCACGAGCGAAATCTCACTCATCTCTGTGTTGGTCCTCGTTAGGCACAGGTCATCATTCACACAACTTGCCTAGCTCCGAAGAGGCGATGAACCGAATCTCCCCCACCATCTCAGCCGAAAGTCAGAATAATAATCATCATGGCTCGCACGCCGAAAGACTGCCGAGTGCCCGTCACGTTTCAATCGGACGGAACAGCAGCAGAACCGATCCGAAATCCGAGACATTGGTCAACTCAAGTGCGCCTGCATCAAAGAGTGAGTCAAAAATAGCGCGCCCACGCCTGCCTGGTCACCCACCGCCCATCACTCGCTCGTCCTTACCCGAGATGCCTGACTTTGCGACTAACGTGAATGGGCTAGCAGTTGATCACCCGAGTGATGTTGTCAAAGGTGCTGGTGCTGCCAAAGACCGACCACCGCCAGCAGTTTCACCCTCCCGCTATCAGATACCTCCCCCGTTCCAACCGGCTTCGCGTCCGTACGGAATCATGACAAATGGTGATGTTGTTTGTGGCCCCAGACCCCCAATGCCCAATGGTGGTGCGGCTCATGCTCATCACTCCCATCCAAGCAATGACAGCATTCATTTTGGCACCTTCCAGGACTCTCAAAACACTTCACCAGTACCCCTTCATTCCGGAGGTATCATGCCTCCGCCGCCCATGCCCATGGTGGACGGCCGTACACCATACATGCCGCCCTCGGGGAACGGTTTTCCTCCCATGATGCCCTATGGGGCAGATATGATGCAGCCGGCAAATTTTGATCATTATGGCCGCCCAGCCATAGGCTTTGGTCCCATGGATGCTTTCCCTATATATGGGAACAATTTTGGACCATCCACGCCTCACAGCTTTCACGACTCTCAATCCTCTGGGCAGCCCGAAGAAAATGCCATCTACCATACGTATCCGGCAAATGGTCATCGCAACGGCGGCACAGGAGCTGGACCAGGGGAGCTGGAAGGACAAGGACCCGCTCCCGCTCCTACTCATACTCATAATCACTCTCACACTCAGGGCGGAAGAATCTTCGTGTCTACAGAATACGCCGATCCCAGAATGATACAGCATGGCCCTGGGCCCCTTCCCCCCCTCATCCCGCACGACCATAGCAATGGAGACGGTCTCGTCGAATACATGCAGCAGCACTTTGGCGATTCTGAATTCGCGGATTGCACCCTGGAGCTCAGATATGTGGACGACAGAGCAGCTCCTGTCCGGATTCCGGGCCATCGCCTGATATTCGCACGCAGTCGCGTCCTTGGGGCTTTGCTCCGAAACCAGACCTTACACCTGACATCGGAACGCAATTCGCATACGCTTCTCCTCGAAACCGGAGATAAATGGCTGAGATCGGATTCCTTTTACACAAGCGTCCAGCGACTTTATGGCCTGCCGCTCCTGCCACTGCCACTACATGTGCGCCCGGATTCGTCACCCAGTCTCGCTGATGCTGGTACTACCAGCGATCAACTTGATTTTGCACTCTCGTATGCGGCCGCTGGCCATCTGTTGGAGTGGGCTTCGATCGTCCGGCGTGGATGCGAAGTGGCGACTCGACTTTTGAGCTGGCACTCCATGGACAAGATGATGGAGTTTGCTCTGGAGGGCCACATTGATAATGGCTCTGGCGACTTGTTTAAGTACGGTGACGGATCCAAAATTATTCTCAGCGCACTGGTGACGTTTATCGTCCATCATCTTCCCCCTACTTTCACCCTTGATGTTTCATCGACAGATCCGAAGCGGTATGCCAGGCTACCTGACCATCCGCCGCCGCCGCCGCCGGCGGAATCCAGCATTGCGAAGCAACCGGCCACTATCATTGCCCGAGGGTCTTCTGTTCAGTTTGGAAAGGGCTGCCGATCACAGCCGATTAGGGGCATTCAGTTTGGCGATTTATCACTGGGGGAAGAAATCGATGCGTCCGAGTCAGAGACGCCCAAAGCCACTCAACAGGCTCAGCCCGTAGAGACTGCCGTCCTTTCTCGGACGTTGATCAACCTTCCTTTCTCACAACTCAAGATGGTGCTCGAATCGGCAAGCTCAGGCAATGTTCATGGATGGGCCAATGCGGAATTACGCTACCGAATCGTTCGAAATGCGGTTGAGGAGCGCGAAGCACGTCGCCTGCGCGCTCTCGATGCTGTTGTAGGTGGGCGAGTCCCCGACTCTGAACGCATTCGAGCGGCTCTCGGGAGTCCTAGCCCGCAGGACATTGGACCTTGGAGTGTTTTGGGATGGCAGGAAGAGATTCTGCCATATGGAAACGCTGACGGACCTGCTCTTGGACGCAAGTGGGTGCCACTTTTTGAAAGGCAAAAGGACAGAGCGGCGGCCTACCCATGACTGCAACCGCATCATGTCATGACGATGTGACGAAACTCTTTTTTATTGTTTTGTTAGCATTTCTTCTTCTTCTTCTTCTTCTATTTTTACCAGCATTCAAGGCATTTGCAAGGGAATGAAGCAAATATGAGGAACGCGTATTCTCTCTCGCGTGTGAATATACTCAGCATGCACTGTCTGTGTACGCATTGGGAGGAAGGTCTGAGACTGCCGTTTCCACCAACCCAAAGCTTGGCGTGTGACTCGCATGGGTCCATCGTTGTTGTTTTTTTTTCTTCCTTCTTTTTTCTTTCTTTTATGCCCGTTATCTCTGTCTTGTTTTTGGCACCTGCTGTTTCTGGCCTGCTTTTTACGGTTGCAGGGAAGCACACTTGGCAAAGTGGCTGGACGGGAGTCACTTTTTTTTGTGCGTGTCTGTTTTTTTTTTTTTTTTTGGTTGCTCGGGATGATGCTTTACTATACCAGAAAGGCACACCATCGGGCTTTTCCTTAACGATGAGGAAGTCGACTGAGTCAATGGGGGCCACCAAGGCTGTTTTGCCATGACACGTTTATGACAAAGAGCCCCCCTTTACGTGTCAAATGAACATGTAGGGGGTGGGTAAAGACGGGGGGGCATGGAAAAATGACTGGAGAAAAGATGACGAGAGGTGCGACCACTCGTCTTGTTCATTTGGGGCGTGGGCAGGGGATCCGACTGCTTCGATGTGGCGGCGGACGACGGCCGGGAAAGCGGTGTCGATTGGGCCGAGAAAGCTGGCCGCAAAACAAGGGTGAATGGAAGACCAGAGGCAATTATTTTGAAACAATGGAGCGGTGATTGACTGGTGGATTTATAGCGTGGAGAGGAGGAAAATGGGAATGGGATATGGGCAGACTTTATTGGTATTTTGATTTGACCGACGTTTGTGGCATGAGTCGTTGAAAAGGGGCAGATGAGTGGTCTCGGCAACGGGAGAGGGGTTGATGCCAATTTGAATGTGAAGAAGCAGCGAAAAAAAAAAATAGCGGGACGAAATGTTGGAGTCTTTTATCAAGCGTGAATAAGTGTGGGCTTGAATAAGTGTGAGGGTGGCGGACAAAGACGCAAGGAGAGGACTCAGGAGAAGACGAAGATGAACCCTCGGCTGTCAGCCACCTCATTGTGTGGCTGTGTCAATGCATCACCGCCTCAAGTGCCCACGCCTCTTGCCATTCGACCCGAGCCGTTGACTGGTTGATGGATGGCATCATGTCTCGACGCCAATTGGTCCACTGCTAGAGCCGAGGTACCTTTTCCGCAACTTCCCACATCTGACGACATCACCTGGATCACATCAACATCTCGCGGCTCTCCTCCTTGCAGCACCATCACCGCAGTCTCACGTGTGTGTTCAGGGTCTTGTATCTTTTCCTTCACTACCTCGGGGCGCGCAGACGCGCAGACGTCTTGAGGGACACGAGTGGGCTTGAAAGATTGACAGATTGAGACCGTGAGAAAAAGAGAGACGGAGAGAGAGACGGAGAGAGAGCAAAAGCCCAATTTGCTTCCTGAATACTCAGTCGGCGAAACCGTTTCGTTATCAAATCATCACGTTCGTCACCCTCGTCGTCTGCTACCCCTCCCCCGCCTCCCCGACCATGGCCTCACTCCAGGTTGATCCCGTGCTGCGCAACACCCTCCGCTACACCATCTCGGCACGCGAATATGCCACGCTGCATAAATATTTCCTCTCGCGGTCCAAGGCGCTGCGTAGGGCGGTCCCGTCGCCCGCGTCGGTCGACAAGGCACTGCAGCCGCAGCAGCAGCAGCAGCAGCACAGGAGAGGTGGAGGCGGCGATGACTACAACGCCCGGGCGGTGCGGCATGCGCTGCGTGTGTTTCTGGCAACGCTGGCGGGGATGAAGGGCTGGGAGGCGGTGGCCAGGAGGCTTCGCGGCGGCGGCGGCGGCGGAAAGGGAGCCAGGTCGCCTTCGTCTTTGTCTTCCGGCTCAGGCTCCTGTCCGGGTTTTCCTGCGCTGCGACTCTCGACGTCTCTGTCCGGTATCCTGCTCCTGTATCGGTTTCTGTTCCGGTTCCTCACGCGCCTACGCGTGCACTTGCTCGATGCGCAGGCGGAGCCATTTCGAGTGCGAAATCCGCGCACGGCGGCGGCGTTGACATCGCCGTTCGCGCCGGCCGTGGGGGCGTCGCTTGCGGGCTTTGCTCTGGGGCTGTGTCCTGCCGAGAAAAAGCAGCAGTTGCGGGTGTCGATTGCGCTGTTTGCGCTGTTCCGGGCGCTCGAGTTTAGCTGGGACCTGTGCGAGGCGGAGGGCCTCGTGTGGGGGTTTGTGACGACGAGCAGCGGCGGCGGAGGCGGCGGCTCCGGCTCCGGCTCCGGCTCCGGCTCCGGCTCCGGAGGCAAGAAGCGGGAGAAGCGGGAGAAGCGGGAGAAGCGCGCGCGGCCGTGGTGGTTTGGCAGCTGGTTGTTACAGCCACTGGCGTTCGGACAGCTTCTGCACGCGGTTGTCTTTGACCGCGACTGCTTCCCGGCCTCGTACGGACGCTTCATCTTTAGCCACTCGGCCGGATACCTGCACGCGGCGCCCGAGGCGTGGTCCGCTCCGTCGGCGTGGCCCTCGACCAGCGGCGTCGTCGACAGCCTCGCGCAAATGGCCCGGATGCAGTGGCCGGCCTACGTCTCGCCGACCATGTTCCCGCACAAGCAGCAGCACCAGCACGGCCTGCTGCCTCCCGCGATCCAGGCCGTCGCGCCGCTGACCGCGCAGGCGCACCCGCTCATCACGTCTCTGTCGTGCGCGACGCTGCACCCGTCCGACCCGTCCTGCTCGCGCACCCTCCTCACCTTTTGGCTCAACGCCTTCCCCCGCCTCGCGCGCTTCTTCCTCGCCCTCTATGCCGGCCTCGCCCTCGTGTTGTCGCCGCGCCGGCTCCTCCCCTCCCTCTACCACGCGCCGCTGTCGACCCTGACCGGCATCCTCTCCCGCGCCCTCCGCACCTCCGTCTTCGCCACCGGCGCCATCGCCACCGCCTGGTCCTCTCTCTGCTTCTTCCAGTCGTATTTCCCGCGCCGTCTGCTGCCCACGCAGCGCTTCTTCCTGGGCGGATTCCTCGCCGGTCTCTGGGCCAGCATCCTGGACCGCCGCCACGGCCGCCCCATCTTCCTGTCCAGTGCGCGCACCAGCCTCCATTCCCTGTGGAGGGTTGGTCTCAAGCGCCGCTGGTGGAGGGCCGTGTGGGCCGGCGACGTGGCCGTCTTTGTCGTGGCTCTGATGCTGATGGGGGTGGCGTACGAGCGGGATGCGAGCGCCGCGGTGCGCGATCGGCAGTGGCGGAAGGGCATCAGTTGGCTCAGGGGGGAGGGTTGGAGGGACTGGGGGATGGAGGAGGTAGAGGATGATAAGAGGGATTGAAATATGATGGTTAAGAGTGAGAAGGAGGGAAGGGCGCTTTGTTTATGCAGCAAGTAAGCGTGAGCGTATAGAACTCGCAGTGGCTGGTCCGGCCGGGAGGAGAGATAACAGCAACGGAATACGATATGCTAGGCACTCGTGTTTTATCACAATGAAGGCAAAAAAAAGGAACTTCCTCGAAGGGACCTCGAAGGGAACCAAACAAATAGGCGTCATTAGTGCCCCGGTCCCGGAGCATGAGTTTGCTGTGAGTTGGCCTAATGGTGTTTTGTTCCAGGTGCATAAATGGGAGGTGCGGCGCAACGAAGTCTCCCGAAGTAGTGCAGTGCGGCATGTTATATAAATAAAGATACTACTGTTGTGTTTTCTACATGATGATTGTGTGAGGATCTTGCCCGGGGGGTTTCTCCGGCCACTGCACGTTGAGATGGCTGAATACTTTCGGCCAGTCATTGTGTCTGTACACGGTACATTGTGAGGGCAAATCTTTCTGACGAAACCACGGTATCGCAACCGAATGTAGCCGGTCGATCTGGCAAAAAGCTTACAATATAGCTGATAAAAGGAGAGAGAAAACCCTCATAATAAAGCTAATAAAAAAAAAGGAGAGAAAATCCTGATTAATAAAGCTAATAAAAACAAGGAGAGAAATCCTGATAAATAAAATAGGGCTGGGGCATCGGGCGCGTTGCTTGGTCATGACTATTGTGTTTGTCTACAGTTTTCAAAACGTTGCCCGGCTAAACTCACGATACCTTTGTTTGGTCAGAAAGGGTTGTCCTTCTACGTGTACACGCTTACACGTGGTTGCACCGGCTGGGATGCTTGACACAGTGGACACATGCATACAGCGAGTCAGGGGCACGTCCGACGCAGACACGTTCGATGCGCATCTCGCTGTGACGAATCAGGGGATGGTTCTGGTTTTGTGTTGAGCGGAGAGTACATCAGACTGGGACGGGAACTCGATCTGGACAGCAGTCTCGGTGGCTCGTTGTGAGGGCCGGGGATTTTGGTTTGCGTAGATATTGCGCGGTGGATGGTGATAGCGTTTCATGGCGTGTTGGATACTGTATTCTGTGTGTTTCGTGGATGATGACTTGGGCGGTCTCATCGGAGTTGTAGGCGTGGTCATGTACAAGGAGAATGGACATTCTGTGGTAGAATGGGACTGTTTAAAGGCGCCGGTAGACTTGGCGCCTTGTGTAGAGGGGGAGAGCAGATGGCGAGATGAAAGGGGTTTTGGTTTTGAGGGTCTGAATGTGCGCGTATGGGTATAAACATACTTGGTGTGAGATAAACATATGTATAAACACAGTGGGTGGAATACTCTATCTGGTCAAAGAAAGGTATCGCGACTTTATCCGGACTAACACGTCAGAATGCAAACAAAAAACAAAAAAAATGATGAGGCAACACGCCTTATACCCTAGCGCTATCTTTTTCTTTATGAGTCCCCCCCCCCCCTCCTCTTC
>AFRA01001445.1:0-10275 GCA_000223055.1 Claviceps fusiformis PRL 1980
TTATATAGTCTTAGTAGCAGTGGTACTAGAATTAGGCCAACAGCCTAACTAGTGTATTAAATAAATTATAAATAGTTTTTTATTACTAACTTTAAGGTTTAGTATTTAATTATAATATTATATTAAAAATACTTATAAAATAATTTAAAGTTTACTAAACTATTAATAAGCTTTATATATTAAAAAAATTAAATAGCTTTATATATTGTATATAATTAATTAAAAATTAATATAAATATATATAATTTAATAATTAATTATAAGTTAATATAAATAAACTTAAGCTTTTAATAATAAACTTTAAAAATTAAAAATATATTTTTTATTATAAATAAAAACTTAAATATTTAATACTAAAATATAATAATTATTATATAATTTAGTACTAATTTATATTAAATAAAGTTTCTTTTATAGTAATAAGTAAATATAAATTTTTTTTTTTAAAAAAAAAGTAATATTAATTAAAAATAAATACTACTAAAAATTAAATAATTAAAAAACTAAGTATAATTATAAATAAAGTATATACTTTAATATTATTATTTTTTTATAAAAATAAGAAAAAAAAAGCTATAAAATTAAAAAAATAAAAAGCTTATATATTATTATTTTTTTTTTACTTTAAAATTTTTTTTATTTTAATATTTTTTAGCTTAGTTATAAATTTTGTTGAAAATAACCGGGTTATTTATAGGGGATTCCTCACTATTAGTGCTATAATTATAGCGCTGATAGAAGCACATTATAGGGGGCTTTGTAAGCCAGTGCAAGCCAGCAAGCATGCGCGCGCGTGGGTGGCACAACCACGGAATTCCGACCGAAGGTCATGTGTGCGTGGGCTTGCAGCTGTGAGGTCCCTATAAATCCTTACTTTTTGACCTTTTCTGCCTATTCTAATAGTTATATAGTTAGACTAATAGCTATAAGGTAGGCCTAGTCTTTAGATTAAATTTATAAGGTAACTAATAAAGATATAGAGAAATAGATTAAAGGATATAACTAAGCTAGCTAATAGCTACTTACTTAGGGAAGGTAGCTACCCTATAATATATATTTTTTACTGTTTTTCTTAATAAAAAGGAATTTATAAAAAGTCTTAGGATTAGATTCTTTATTACTAAATTCTAGGCTTTTTTTCTATATAAATATTTAAAAATTAGTTTTTTAGTGTTATATATTAATTTTTACTAAGTTAACTAATTACAAGTATATTAGTAGCTAATTTATATAGCTATAAGTCTATTTTTTTTATTTTTCTATATAAATAAATTTTATAAAAAATAAAAAGTAACTTATAAAGCCTAGCTAGTAACTAGGATTTACTAATAGGGTTAGTAAGTATATAAAAAAAGGAAGTAAAAAACCCCCTTATAGCTACTAACTATATAGACTATTAAAATTACTCTTACTAGCTATATATACCTATAAAGTTAGATATTAAATATAATTTATTAAATATTATTATTGTAAATTCTTTAGCGAATTAAATAGTACTAAAAGTAATATAAAAGCTTCTATATTTTATAAGATATAGTAGACTATAGCTTGCTATAGTGCTCTGCTCTGCAGAGTAGTGGATCTATATATATACGCTTACTAAGCCTACTACCTTAGTAAGCTATACTCTATAGCACCTACCTCTATTATTTCTAATAGGTTATAAGCCTAGGAGAGAACTTTTAGTATTTAGAAAATTCATTAAATTTTTCTATAATAAAGGAAAATATTACTATATTTATAAAGAGTGTAGAAGCTACTTATTTCTTCTATAAAAAGAATAAATTTACTAAAAAAAAGTTTTCCCTTCTATAAAATAGGAAAGAATATAGTATAGAAGAATTCCTACTTCTATAAAAATTTGGGATTAGCAAAAAAGGGGATATTTTACCCTATAAAAACCGCTTATAAATAAAATAAAAATAAATTATAAAAGACTTCGCTTCTATAAAAAATAAAGAAAGATATAGAAGAGTTCCTACTTCTATAAAAGAAAGAGATATATAGTAACCTTACTATAATTTAGAAGACTACCTTCTATAAAAGAGTAAAAAGAAGAATTCCTACTTCTAAAATATTAAACAAAAAAAAAATGGATTTAGGAGATCTAAGCCAAATTAGCTAAGGGGTCCCTACCCTAGAGCAGTTGTGGGCAGAGCATATAAACTAATAGATTTTATAATAAAATAATAATATTTCTTATATTCTAGAAAAATTAGAAATATTAGTAGCTACCGTTACCTTTACCCTAGCTATAGCTTTAGAACCTATAGCTAAGCTAACATAAGAAAAACCTTAAGAAAGCTCTAAAAATTCTAATATTCTAAACTCTTTTAATAATTCTATTATTAAAGAATTTAATAAAAGGGTTTATAGCTTTCTAGAGGGGGCTAGGCTAAAGGGGCTAGAAAATTTCGATCAGTGGAAGCAGGCCCTAAATATGCAATTTAGGGCACTAGGAATGCCTAATTTCTTAGAAAATCTTAGTATTACTAAAAACCTTAGCAATCCTAACTAAGCTATAATTCTTATGCTTTTAAGAGATAGCTGCACTAAAGGCCCCTAAAATGCTATAATTTAGCAAAAAGACCCCTTAGAGGCATATAGTGTTTTAATCCAGCAGTATTCTTAGAGTTCTAAAATACAGCATAGTACCCTTTATAATTAATTTCATAGCCTAAATTTCTAAGGTTATAAGGGGTCCCTAGAGTCTTTTAATGCTTTATTTAATAACCTACTAGCTAGGCTAAATTTAGTAAGTGTTTTTATAAAGCTAATAGACTAAGTAAACTAATATTTATAAGCTTTAAAGTTAACTTTTCCTTAATAGGCTAAAAGGCAATGTTTTTCTATAAGAACTAATAGGGCTTTAGGGGCCCCTATAGGGGCACTAAATTTATAATTTCTTATAGCTAATTTACTTAAAGAGCAAAGGGATAAGAGCTTTTTAGTATCTAAAGCTTTAAATTATAGAGCTACTGCTTTTAAAGAATTATATATAGAGGCTTTAAAGAAAATAAGACCTTTAAATATCCTAATAAAAATAAAAAGAAAAAAAAGAATTTCCCCTAAGAAAATAAGGGAAATTCTAACCCTAATTTTAAGAAAAAGAGGAAAAGTTAGGGCAAAAAATCCTCTAAAAAGGCTAAGGATAATAATAAGGGTTAAGAGGGATCCTTTATACTAGGAAATTTTAACCTTTCTTTAGGGGCTTTAGAGCTCTATAAAAGACCTAGTAGCCCTAGTGCTAGCAGTAATTCTAGCGAAGATTCTAGTATCTATTCTTAAGAATCTACTACTCTTAGTAAAGCTAGCACTAAAGTAAATAAGCTAGAGGATAAAATATCCTCTAAAGCCTTTAATTTCTATAATAAAGAGATAAAAAACTCTCTTCTTTATAATATAGGTTTCACTATTTACTTAGTTAATTCTAAGGAATATTTTATAAGTTACATACCTTATAAAAAAGAGGAAGCTAGGCCTATAACCACTAGTAGTGGTTCTATCTATCCTAAGGGATATAAAAAGGCTAAATTTTTAGTTTTATATTAGCAAAATCCTAATAAATATAGGCCCCTAGTCCTATAAAATACATTATATTTTCCTAAATTAGATATAAATATAGTGAGCGGACTAAAGCACTATTTAGCAGGAGGCTGTATATATAAGAATTCGCTATTCTTAGCCAATAGGTTTTATATTAGTATTTTAAATGTTAAAAAGTATAGATTTTTTATTTAGCTTAAGAATACTAATACCCCCCTTTTAAAATCTCCTTCTAGCTGCCCTTATAGGCACTATAATGGTCATTTTAGTTATATAGTTACTAGTTACCCTATAGAGGTCTAAATTCCCTCTAAGGAACCTATATAGGCTAAGGAAGCTCTAGAAATTAAAGAATTAGAGAGTTCTAACCTAAAACCTACTAATTTAGTAGCACCTTCTTTACTAAAGCTTATAAACTAGGCACCTAAATTTATAAAAGTCTTTCCTTTTAATATAAAGCTATTAAAGGCCCTTAGAAAAATTATAGAAGAGGCTTTAGTGGATTTAGTATCTAAAAATCCTGCTAAGATAAGCTCTAGGCCTTTAATAGCTCCCTAAGAGGCCTATAATTCTTAAGGGGCCTAGTAGGGAGCTATTAAAGAAGGTGTTATAGTGGCTAAAAAAGAGCTTATAGGGGATCTTATAGAAAACCCTAAGCTAAATTTATACTAAAATTTGCTAAGATTAGCTAGAATCTAGCATATTAAACTAGGGCACCTAGGTTTACTATTACTAAAGAAAACTAGCTTATTAGCTAAGGAAATCCTAGATTTTTCTAAGGTTAAAGAAAAGGATTTTAACTACTTAACCTATAATTAAACAAAAGCAGTTAAAAGGCCCTCTAAAACCCTAATTCTAGACCCCCCTAAGGCTCTAGATAGACTAGAGGGGAATATAGTAAAGATAAGCCCTATACCTTATAATAAGCACCCTATATACCTTATTCTAGTAAACTAAAGAACTAGATATAAGTAGCTATTTTCTTTGCTAAATAAGGAGGGCCCTACTGTTTTCCTAGCTATAAAAGGGTTTTTTAAATCCCTAAAGCTTAATTTTAGTACCTACCTTAAACATTTATATTTTAATAAGGGTAGAGAGGTTAATTCTACTTACTAGCAGTAGCTAGTAAAGAAGAAGATAAAATTTACTACTTCTTCCCCTTATATCTATAAGTAGAATAGGCTAGCTAAAAGGGCTATCTATATTATAATAGATAGACTATAGGCTACCCTACACTAGTCTAGTCTACCCTTATATTTATAGAATTTTGTTATTTTTACTATTATAAATCTTATAAATATAATAGCAAATTCTATAAAACTAGCTAGCTTAGTATAATTATTAGCTATAAATTTTAAAGAAAATGCCCTAATTACCTTAAAGATTAGCCCTACTAATTATAAGAGTATTAGGGCTATTAGCTCTTATTATAAGGTTTTAATTCCTATAGAAAAAAGACCTAAAGCTTAAAAACTAGCCCCTAATACTATCCCTAAAAGGTTATTAGCTAATTTAGGTTCTAAGACCTACTTAGTTTATATTTCTTTTAAAAAACTAGTTACTAAAACTAGCTTTATAAGAATTATAAAACCTATAGGCCCTATAAATTTAGGCCTCCTTAGGTCTTCTATAGGGGATATCTCTTTAGAGGGGGATTTAAGTGCCCCTTAAAACCTTTTATAGGATAATTCCTTAGAGGGGGAAAATAACTAAAATAGTAGTATTCTTATTAAAGATTACCCTATAGTATCTTTTAATTAAATAGTTAATAAAAAGCCTAAATTAATTTAGAGTCCTAAGGACTTAGAGTTAGATAAAAATTAATTAAATAATTTAAATAAAATAGATATTAACTTAGCAGCCCTTTTTAAGGAAACCTACTATAAGGCATAGCTAAAGGCTAAAGAAAATAGGCCTAATAATAGCTCTAAACCTAAGTTTTAGAAGCAAGCTTTAGCTAGCCTATAGAAAAAATAGTGGCTATAAGCTATTTTTAGTGAATTTAAATAACTTTTAAAAGTAGGCACTTTTAAATTTATAGGAAAAGAAAATATCCCTAAGGGCTAGAGAGTACTAAGAAATAGGCTTATTTTAAAGCTTAAAAAGGATAAATAAAATAATCCTTTAAAATACAAGGCCTAACTTATTACTAAAGGCTTTATATAAATAAAAGGCTTAGATTATACTAATACCTTTACTGCTATTAGTATTCCCCCTAGCTAGTAAATACTATTAGCTATAGTAGCCTAGAAAGACTAGGAAATAGAGTAAGTGGATTTTATAAGGGCTTTTCTTAATAGCTACCTAAAAGAGACTATTTATATATAAATTCCTAAGGGATTTATTAAATTTCTTAAATAAAATCTATAACTAGCTAAGCTAGCTAAAAGATTTAGCTATAAAACTACTAAGGACTTAGTTATTATACTAAAAAAATCCTTATATAGCTTAAAGCAAAGCTTTAAAGAGTAGTAATAAACCCTAACCTTAGTTCTTAAAAACCTAGGTTTTAGCCCTCTTACCTCTAACCCTACTATATTTTATAATTTAAAAATATATACCTTTATTATAACTTATATTAATAATTACCTTTTAATAGGGGCGGATTTATAATATATTAAGGAGCTTAAGGAAGCCCTTTATAAGGCTTACCCTATAGAAGATAGGGGCCCTATAGAATTTTTCTTAGGGGTTTAAATTTAGCGTAACTGAAAAAATAGGGTCCTAAAGATACACTAAAAGCAGTATATTTTAAAGGCCTTAGCATGCTTTAAGCTAGAAAATTACAAATCTATTAGAATTCCGCTGTAGCTAGGGGTTTTTAAATAACAGCTTATTAAGCTTCTTATATCTAAAGAGGATATAAAGGAATATCAGAGCATTATTAGTATTATTATATATTTTATGCTATTAACAAGACCTAATGTTGCTTTTACGCTGCAGTAGCTTTTAACAACCCTAGCTAGCCTACATTTAAAGCATTTATATACTACTAAAAACCTACTAAGATACCTTTTAGTTATAAAGGATTTAGCTATTATTTATAAGGGCCCTACCCCTATAAATAACACAAAAACCCCTAAGGCTAGCCCTAGCTCTAGCTTAGTTAGATTTTATAATAGTAATTTTGCTAAAGATAAAAGCTCTTCTAAATCCACTTATACTTATCTTTATAAGCTAGCAGGGGGCCTAATTAGCTAGAAATTAAAGAAGGCTAGCACTATAGCCTTATTAACAATAGAAGCAGAGTCTAACGCTATTTATAAAACTTTCTAGGAGCTTTAGTGGCTTAAAGAGATTTTTATAGAGCTAAAAACACCTATAAACCCCCTATACAAATTTTCTACAATAGCTAGGGAGCTATAGAAACCGCTTATAACCTTAATCTTTATAGCTATACTAAGCACACCCTCCTAGAATTTCACTATAACTAATAACTAGTCTTAAAAGGGCTTACTAAAATCGCTTACCTAGATACTAAGAAAATGCCTGCTAATAGGCTTATAAAGCCCTTTATAGGCCCTATACACCTTATTTTCTTAAAGCTTATAGGTTTTCAAAACCCCTATAATTTATTACTAAAGGCTATAAAAATAATGCCTAGCTAAAGGCATAAAAACAATAAAAACACCTAGAAAATTAAAAATAACTATAAAAATAAAGAAAGAATAAGGTCCCTACTTTTAATAGCAATACCTTTGCAGAATACTATGCTTTACTATAGTAAAAAGTTACTTACCCTAGAGCCCTAATTTTAGGCTCTATAATTCTATAATCCTTTTTTATTTTAGAATTTTCCTAGATTTTATATAACTTTTTCTTTTGCTTTCACCCTTAGCGCCCTTATAATAACTATCCCTAATACTTCTTTAAAGGGGGTGTTAAAAATAATAGGGTTATTTATAAGGGATTCCTTACTATTAGTGCTATAATTATAGCACTAATAGAAGCACTTTATAGGGGGCTTTGTAAGCTAGTGCAAGCTAGCAAGCATGCGTGCGCGTGGGTGGCATAACTACAGAATTCTAACTAAAGGTTACGTGTGCATAGGCTCATAGCTATAAGGTCCCCACAAATCCTTACTTTTTAACCTTTTCTGCCTATTCTAATAGTTATACAGTTAGACTAATAGCTATAAGGTAGGCCTAGTCTTTAGGTTAGATTTATAAGGCAACTAGTAAAGATATAAAGGAACGGATTAAAGGATATAACTAAGCTAGCTAATGGCTGCTTAGTTAGGGAAGGTAGCTACCCTATAATATATATTTTTTACTATTTTTTTAATAAGGAGGAATTTATAAAAAGTCTTAGGACTAGATTCTTTATTGCTAAATTCTAAGCTTTTTTTCTATATAAATATTTAAAAATTAGTTTTTTAGTGTTATATATTAATTTTTACTAAGTTAACTAATTATAAGCATGTTAGTAGCTAATTTATATAGCTATAAGTCTATTTTTTTATTTTCTTATATAAATAAATTTTACAGAAAATAGAAAGTAGCTTATAAAGCCTAGCTAGCAACTAGGATCCACTAATAAAGTCAGTAGGTATGTAAGGGAAGGAAGTAAAAAACCCCCTTATAGCCGCTAACCGTACAGACTATTAGAATCACTCTTACTAGCCACGCATACCTACAAAGTCAGATATTAGATATAATTTATGAGATATTATTATTGCAAATTCTTCAGCGAATTAAACAGTGCTAAAAGCAACGCAAAAGCTTCTATATTTTGTGAGATATAGTGGACTGTAGCTTGCTGCAGTGCTCTACTCTGCAGAGCAGTGGATCTGTACGTGCACGCTCACTAAGCCCACTACCTTAGTAAGCTGTGCTCTATAGCACCCACCTCCATTATTTCTAATAAATTTATTATTTATAAAGAAACTTAAAATTAAGAATTAAAATTTAATTATTATATATATATTATTAATTTTAAATTAATTTTTTTTTAATTTTTTTTAATAAATTAAAAATTAAGTTTAAATATACTTTAAAAAGTATTTTAATTTACTTTATAAAAAAATTTTTTTTTTAATAAATTAAAGAGTTAAGTATAATATAATAAAATATAATAAAAAATATAATACTAAGTAAAAAAAACTTTTCGCGAATTCGCCCGCACCGCAGTAGCGACGCGGAACCAACTCTAAACCTCTTAAAAAGTGTAGAAAAAGAATCACTATATCTATTTTACTCTATTTTTAATAGCGTATTAGTGCTAGAGCGTAGGTATAGTGGATAAGGCAATACTAATAAATATTAATAATAAAAATTATAGCTTTATATAAAGCTACTACTACTTATTTATAAGATAAAGTAGCTTTATATTAATAATACCTTAAGTTACTTTTATATTACTACCTATATATAAGTAAATACTAAACTACTTTATTATTAAATATAATAAAATAGCTAAACTTATACTAGCTATAGTGTTAAAGAGTATATAGAATATTATTCTTTATCTTAATAATATAGCCTTAATATATACTTAATATAGCCTCCTTATACCTTAGACTTATATTAAAATATTAATAAAATTAACCTTATTATTATTTAATAAGGCTATTATAATTAAAAACTTAAAAAAAGTTATTAAATAAGTAATAAAAAAAGCTATTAATACTAGAAATATAATAGCTTTAAGCTAAGTTAATATTACTATTAAAGGTACTATTTAACTATTTATTTAATAGATTTAAGCTATAATAATAATAGTACTACCTTATATTTACTATAAAACTATTATTAAAAGTAATATAATAGCTAAAACTATATAAAACTACTTATTTAAAAAAACTATTATAGCTATTAACTAAGCTACTAATACTAATACTACTATAATAGTATAGTACCTTTATAGTAGTAATATTATAATTATATTTTAAGATATAATAAAGCTTTATACTAATAATATAGCTTAAGTTAGCACTACTTTTAAATTAAAAGTAATACTAAACTAATATATATTTAGTATTATTATTAAAGGCTTTTCTATATACTATATATAAAACTAAGAGAAGGATAATATTCTTTAAAATATAATTATAGCTAATAAATAGGGTTTAGTAAAGGTTATAATATAAAAGCTATATAGCACTATAACCTAATCCCCCTTAATTATTATTATTAATAGAATTAATATAGTAAATAGGCTATACTATATTAGAATTATTTATAAAGCTAAGATATTTAAGGCTAAGCTTTATAATAATATTATTTATTTTTAATAATGCTTTAAGTGCTTTAAATTTAGCTATATAGCTATATACTATATATTACCCTTATAGTGTAGCTAATATATATTTAGTTTATATAAGAAGGGTAAATATTTATACTTAGCGCTATTAGGAGCTATATAGGAATGCTATATTAACTACTTAAGTCCTTACCCTATATAGTCCTATATATATAATATTATAAATAAGTAATAGAACTATATATATACTATATACTTAGTATAGCCCCTAGCTTTTACTAAACCTTTAATACTAAAGAAAAATAGTTAAATAGAGGTATTTAGCTATAGCTAAAAGAGAGATATAAGTAACTTATTATTATAAAAGGCTTTACTATAAAAGTAAGTTAGTAAACTATATACTTACCTCTCTAATACTTAACTAGAATTAATATAATACTTATAAACTACTATAAAGGCTTTTTTAAGTTAATAATCTATAGCTACTATAGTATTTGTTAAAAATAACAGGGTTATTTATAGGGGATT
>AFRA01001446.1:0-10273 GCA_000223055.1 Claviceps fusiformis PRL 1980
GTTCTTCTTTTTCTAGTGATCCTAGTACTATAGGAAAAAAGGCTTCTTTTAATGCCTTTAACTTTAACTGTAAAGAAGATATGAAAAACTCCCTTCTTTACAATATAGGCTCAACAGTGCACTTAGTTAATTCTAAAGAGCACTTTATAAGCTATACTGCTTATAAAAAGGGCGAGGCAAGCTCCATAACCACTGGTAGGGGTCCTATCTATCCTAAGGGATACAGCAAGGCTAAATTTTTAGTGTTATGCCAGCAAAACCCTGATAAATACAGGCCTTTAATCCTACAAAATGCACTATATTTACCAAAATTAGATATAAATATAGTAAGCGGATTAAAGCATTATTTAGCAGGGGGCTGCATGTCTAAAAATTCTTTATTTTTAGCTAATAGGTCTTGTATTAGTCTCTTAAATATTAAAAAGCACGGATTCTTTTTCCAGCTTAAAGATTCCAATCCACCCCTTCTAAAACCACCTTCTAGTTGCTCTAAGGGGCACTATGTAGGCCATTTTAGTCACCAGGCTTGCCCCCCTATAGAGGTTAATAAAAAACCCTCTATAAAGTCTGTTTTAGCCCCTAAAAAGGCTAAAAAGGTTAAAGAATTAGGGAATTTACACCCCCCTAATCCTATAGCCCCTTCTTCGCAAAATCAGAAAGCAAGCCAAAGCTAGGCACCTTTTACAAAGGGGGTCCCCTTAATTCCTAAGGAAAAACCCCCTAATTCTGTGCTATTAGAGGCACCAAAATCAAAATTTATAGAGGATTTACAGGGCTTAGTAAATAAAAAACCTTCTATTAATCCCCCTAGACCCTCTATAACCCTGCCTCTAATAGCCAGCCAAGAGGCCTGTGGTTCTCAAGGGGCCCAGCACAAGGAAGCTAAGGAAGAAGGCCCTATAGTGGCAGATAAGCCTTAGGGAAATTCTATAATTATAGATTACCCTATGCCTAAAGACCCCTATAACCTAGATTTTCTAGACTATAGTGGCTGCCCTAAATATTTTTCAGAGGGCAAAAAGGTTGTCGTTATCCACCAAAACCAGGCTAAAAGCTTTTATAATATTCCTCAGAATATTATAGGGAATAACTCTTTAGAGGGGGATCCGAGTGCCCCTTAGACCCTTATAGGGAATAATTCCTTAGAGGGGGAAAATAACCAGAAAGGGGACTTTCTTAATATCTTTTTTAAGGATTACCCTAAAGGTCCCATTTTAGACCTAATAGTTAAAAGAGTCTCTAAGCTTTTACTTAGCCCTAGGAATATTTTATTCCTAATTTTGGATAATTTTTAACTAGAGGATAAAAATCTAAGAAAAACAGATTTTTATATAGTAAACCTCTATAAAGAATTTTGCTATAAAGCTCTTTTTTCTAAAGAAAATAAGACTTTAGAGCTTAAGTCCTAAAGGAATTCCTAAAGGCAGATATCTTTAAAAATAAATAATAAGAAAAATATTTCTTAAGAGCCCTAAGATATCTATAAATTCACTTTTCCTTTAAGTAAAGGCTCTTACTGTTTTCTTGTCTTATTATTCTAAGACTTTCCGGAAGCTTTTAGTGGCTTATAGGAATCTTTTAAAATAAAGAGATTTTTTCCTTACAATAATCACAACTCTCGCTAAAGCCACTAAAACAACGCCTAGCTAAAGGCATAAAAACAACCATAAAAACACCCGGAAAATCGAAAACAATTACAAAAATAAAGAAAGAATAAGGTCTCTACTTTCAACAGCATTACCTTCGCAAAATGCTATGCTTTACCATAGTAAAAAGTCACTTACCCTAGAGCCCCGATTTTAGGCTCTATAATTCTGCAATCCTTTTTTGTTTTAGAATTTTCTTAGATTTTATATAACTTTTTCTTTCGCTTTCGCCCTCAGCGCCCTTATAATAACTATCCCTAATACTTCTTTAGAGGGGGTGTTAGAAATAACAGGGTTATTTATAGGGGATTCCTTACTATTAGTGCTATAATTATAGCGCTGATAGAAGCACTTTATAGGGGGCTTTGTAAGCCAGTGCAAGCCGGCAAGCGTGCGCGCGCGCGGGCGGCACAACCACGGAATTCTGACCAAAGGTCACGTGTGTGGGCTCGCAGCTGCAGGGTCCCCACAAATCCTCACTTTTCGACCTTTTTTGCCTATTCTGACAGCTATGTAGTTGGACTGATAGCTGCAAGGTGGGCCTAGTCTTTGGGTTGGATTTGTAAGGCAACTAGTAAAGATACAGAGGAATGGATTAAAGGATGTAACTAAGCCAGCTAACGGCTGCTTAGTTAGGGAAGGTGGCTACCCTATAATGTGTGTTTTTACTGTTTTTCTTAATAAGGAGGAATTTATAAAAAGTCTTAGGACTAGATTCTTTATTGCTAAATTCTAGGCTTTCTTTTTATATAAATATCTAAAAATCAGTTTTTTAGTATTGCGTGTTGATTTTTACTAAGTCAACCGATTGCAAGCACGTCGGCAGCCAATTTGTATGGCCGTGAGTCTATTTTTTTGTTTTCCCATACAAATGAATTTTGTAGAAAATAAAAAGTGGCCTATGAAGCCTAGCTAGCGACTAGGATCCACTAATAAGGTCGGTGGGTATGTAAGGGAAGGAAGTGAAAAACCCCCTCACAGCCGCCAACCGTACGGACCGTCAGAATCACTCTTGCCAGCTGCGCACACCTACAAAGTCAGATATTAGATATAATTTATTGGATACTATTATTGCAAATTCTTTAGCGAATTAAATAGTGCTAAAAGCAACGCAAAAGCTTCCATTTTACGTGAGATATAGTGGACTGCAGCTTGCTGTAGTGCTCTGCTCTGCAGAGCAGTGGATCTGTACGTGCACGCTCACTAAGCCCACTACCTTAGTAAGCTGTGCTCTACAGCACCCACCTCCATTATTTCTAATAGTATAGTTATTAGCTTATTTTTCTTTAAAGCTTTCTTAACTTTAAATTAGGTATATATTTAATATATATTTATATTAATAAAGTAAAAATAATTAAAATTCTTATAAAATAATAAAATATAATAATGGTTTTTATTATTAACTTAATAGCTATATATTAATAATTTTACTTTAAAAATATAATAATTAAAAAGAAAGGTATTTAATTTAACTTAGTTTATATATATTTATATAAATGTAATAAATATATATTTAGTAAAGCTTAAATAAAAGTAAATTATTTTAATAATAATAATAATAAAGTTAAAGTTAACTTTTGTTACTATATAATTAATATAAGCTTAATATATTTATATAATTAGTTTTTTTTAATATTAATAGTTTTTTTTATTTTAAAGTAAGTATCTTAATTAATAATAATTTAATAAAATAATTATAAAGTTAGTTTAAAAATAATATATAGTTTAAAAATTTATTTAAATATAATTTATTTATTTATTTAATACACTAGTTAGGCTGTTGGCCTAATTCTAGTACCACTGCTACTGAGACTATATAGGAAAAACCCTAGTATAGGGGGGAAAACCTATATACAGCCTTTGTTTAAGTTCTATAGTGGAGCTATAGTGGCTCCGTGCTAGTTCTAACTATAGAAAAAGGTACGCTGCTAGCTAAACTTAACTAGTATTATAGGAGAGTGTGTAATATAGAATAGGAAGTAAACTAGGTTAGTAGAGGCGTAGTAGTGCTATAGAATACCCTTAGGGGTAGTTTATATATTATAGTGAGTTGCCTTAAGCGCTTAGTCTGTTTTCTATACTAGTCCCTATTTAATTCCCCTAGGCTACTACCCCCTTACCTAAAACCTTTCTTTAGCTTCTATATCTCTATAGTATTAATTACACTAGCTAGTAGCTAGCTATTACTAAACTAGCTATTAGCTAATTATTAGTTATATAATAAAAAGAGAGAGATATATATACCCTCTTTCCCTTATCTTTAACCTTTTCTTTTCTTCCTTCCTTCTTTATTTATTATCTTTATTATAAGTATACCTCTATTTCTATTTTTATAGCAGTGCTGCCCTATTACTGCCGCTAACTAACTATAGTGTTATTAAAAATACTACCTACCCTTATAAATAAGTTAATTATTACCTTTAGGGTAAGTACTGTTCTCTTTTTAATACACTGCTACTGCTAACCTACCTATAGCTAGGCTAATTATAGGCCTAGCCCTATAAGGCTTACCTAATATAAGCTAAAAATATTAAAAAATAGTATTATAGCACTAAAGGTTAGTACCCCTTTCTAACCTAAGCTATTACTAGTGCTAATTTAAATAAGTACTAGCAGTGTATACTTTAAGTATATAAAAGTAAAAAAGACTTATTTAGGTATAAGTATTATATTCCCTATTTACATTAATAGCTTAGTAGTAGTTAATTAGTTCTATAGCTAAATTTAAATATTATATTATATTAAAAGGCTATTAAGTAAGTAATAAATATATAAAACCTCTATACCTTTAAGGAGCCTATTAATATAAGTATAAGGCAGTATAGCTATAGTTTAGCTATAGTATTAGTATAATACTAACTTATAGGTAGGCTAAGGAGTATAACACTACTTAGAAAAAGGTAGTATAGCTTATAAAGTAGGCAGGCTTATCTATTAATATAGTAGTATAGGCTACTAGTAGTACTATAGTAGTTTTAGCTTTAACTTTAGTTAAGGATAAGATACTACTATAGGCTTACTATATTACTAATATACTAAAGAAGTAAAATAATATCTTAAAAAAGATTCTATAGAAGGTCTATAGGCTTAGCATAGTAGCTATATAAAGTTATATAGTAATAGAGGTAGAGGATAACCTAAAGGAGGAAGGGGGGGGGGGGAGGGGGGGGTAATAAAGTATAGGCCTAGGGCTAGCGTAGGAGCATTATACCTATTTTTTATTGTCTCTTAGGTTGCTGTTTTTTATGTATTAGTAAATATAAGTTATGCATTATAATAATACATTCTAGCTATAATATTTACACAGTTCCCTAGCGTTTCTATGCCTATGCTGCACTAGGTGCCTCTTTTTATTAGCTCTTTAGTATCTTTAGCTTATTAATCTTAAAGACTTTTAATAAGTTAGAATTAAGGGATGCGCTTTATTAATATAAGCTACTTTATAAGTATAGTTACTAGCCTATTATATTCTAATGCCTCCCTAACTTTATATTAGTTATATATTAAGTATATGCTAGTATTAATAAAGTAGAGGTAATTAAAATTCTTATAAGATAGTAGAATATAGTAATAGTCCTTATTATTAGCTTAGTAGCTATATATTAGTAAATCCACTTTAGAAATGCATTAGTAGAAAAGGAAGGCATTAAGCCTAATTTATTCTATATATATTTATATAAGCGCTATAGATTTATACTTAGTAAGGCTTAAGTGAAGGTGGATAACTTTAGCAGTAGAGGTAAAGTTAAGGTTAAGCTCTACCACTATATAGTTAATATAAGTCTAGTGTGCTTATATAATAGCCTGCTCTTAATACTAGTAGTTTTTCTATTCTAAAGTAAGTGCTTTAGTTAAAAAGGGCTTTAATAAGTAGTTATAGAGTTAGTTTAGGAATAGTATATAGTCTAGGTAGTTATTTAGGGGTAGTAGGTAGCTGCGCCCTTAGCGTGTTAGTTTATATCTAAGTTAAGCTACTATTATAGCGTAGGCATTATAGATATGCTTAGCTATTCTATTAGCTTTTATTTATTAGTAAAAATAAAGTAAATAGTAGTTAAGGTAGAGGTTAATTAAAGCTATAGCTGCCTTAGTTTTAACTAGGGCATATAGCATAGCCTTAAATACACTAGTTACTATCCTTAGGCACTTAGTCTATTTAAAAATAAACGCCTTAGCTATACCCCTAGCTTTACTGCTAACTTTAATAAGGATATAGTGCAATCCTATACTATATATAATTATACTCTAAATAACCTATATATATAGGAGTTATACATTATATAATAAGCATCCCTAGGTTAAAGCTACTAATAATATAAGTATAAGCTATTGCTATATTAATTTTAACTTAACTTAACTTTAGTATACTTTTTAGTAAAGCTTATAATAAACCTATACCCTAAGGAAGTAAGTAAATTAGATTAGTTACACTATATTAGTACTAAGTTAAACTAGTAATATAATTACTATACACTACTTAGTAAAGTATATAAGTTTACTTTTCCCTAAATTAAACTTAAGACTTAATTCTTAAAACTATTCTTAGTAAATTACTTAGGTAGCTTTAAGGCAATCCTATATCTTCTTTATTATATACCTATATATAAGTATATTTATATTATTAAAGAAGCTTATTATAAGTATAGAATATACTACTTAAAGCTTAGTATATAAAGGGGTAATATAAAGTAAGAAGAGAATAAGGGAGATTAGGGACCCTTATAGTATACCTATAGTTATAGGTAGGGGGCTAGTAGATTTACTATTAAAATAAAAGTTAGTAGTGTATTTAGTAGTAAAGGAGTAAGTTTACGCTACTATTTATATAGGGATTCTAATAGCTATAAGGATATAAGTTAGTCTCTTATAGTAAATAGTATTAAAGGCTACTAATATATTTAGTTAAAGTAGCAATATAATACTGCTATAGTGCTATGCTATATATACTAATTCTACTAAAACACTTAGTGTAACTTCTATTAACCTATTCGCTTTATTACCTATTTATAGGTTAGGTAATATACTACTTAATTTAGTTATAAAGGTAAGCTAACTTACTACTACTACCTTTATTACTTTACTAATAATACTAAAAAGTAAGATAAGGTGCTAGGCCCTTGCTCTATACTACTCTATTAAGGTCTTGCCTAGCTTATAAAGAATAACTACTTTTACTTACTAAAATAGAGCTAGGTAGTAGCTAATATAGTAGTATATATTAAGTAGGTAGGTAAGGGTCCTAGCTAGTAGCTTACTATATACTTTAAGGTAACTAGCTAAAAGTTTATTTAATCCTAATGCCTTCTAGTTAGCTAGGCTTTTAATAATACTATAGATTTTATTAGCATTAAAGTAGTTTTCTAATAGGAATGTTATAGTATTAAGGTAGTTATTAAGATTCTTTAAAATATTATTAAGTTAAGCTTAAGAGGAAGGGAAGAAGTAATTAGCTAGTATAGCCACTTTCTCTTAGTGTAATTTAGTAGTTATAGCGTCTATACCCTTACCTTAAATAAGATTAGGGATTTACTACTATTCTAGTAGTAGTCTACTATAAAGCTATACCTAGCATTTAAGTTTTTATAAGCTTCCTTTATAGGCAGTAGCTACCTTAATAGCAGAGCGCTAGGTATTGCGCCTTTTATTACTAATAGTTTAGTATTACATCTAGGCTATATTAGTAGTAAGTTACTAGTTCTCTTTAGTATAGGATATTTACTACTATTTTAATACTCTTTTTATATTCTAGGTAGCTTCTTTAGTATAGTAATTCTACTATAAATTTAGCCTAGGGCTGCCTTAGGGTTCCCTTAGGACTACTAGATTTATAATAAATTAAAGCTTAGCTATTATCTATTTTATATAGCTATTAATTTCTATAGGTATTTAGAGTAGAGGTTTAGTAAGGTTACAGTAGAACTATATTGCTGCCTTAGCTACTATAAGGTTATTCTTTATATATAGCTATTTAAAATAAAGCAGGCAGTTACTATATAGCCTTAGGCTAGTGCTAATATAGATAAGCTATAGGATATAGTTAGATTTAGTAAGGTTTAGTCTCTCTATAAATTTAGCTTCTATATTATAAGTAACCTAAGTATAGTTAATAGTGCTATCCCTTTTACCCTATATTCTTTAAGTTACTTTATCCTATAGCATTATAAGTTTAAGCTACTACTATATTACTAGTGCTAGGAGTATATTGCTTTTTATTAAGGTTTAGCTATAATAATTCTAAAGTAAGTAATATTAGTTAAAGTCTCTTATAAAAATACTATAGTTTAAAGGTAGGGCTACTATAAAGTTAATAAGGGGTAATATTTAATTAGGTTTATAAGTTAAGGAATATATTAAGTAAATATAGTATCTTACTAATATTATTAAGCACTAGTCCTTACCTATATATATTAACTACACCCTAGGCCTATACTAGCAGTTTATATAAATTATAGTATAGCTACTCTAAGCAGTAAGTTAGAAGCAGCTAAGGCTAGGGTTAGATAGTTTACTATCTATAGTTCCTAGCTTCTATATTACTATTATATTAGCTTTAGGTTAGGACTTTAGCGCTAAATATATAAGGTAGGTTTTCTTCTATATATTTTAGTATATAACCTCTATTATATACTCTATATAGTATATTAGATTAGGCTTAGCTTATTTAGTGCTATAGTGGCTATAAATTATTAACTTAGGAAGGCCTTTATAGTAGCTTATAACTACTATATTAATTCTAATTAAGTGTTAGAAAGGTAGGTATATAGTCTACTAACTTACTTTTATAGTAAAGCCTTTTATAATAATAAGTTACTTATATCTCTCCTTTAGCTATAGCTAAATACTTTTATCTAACTATCTTTCTCTAGTATTAGTAGTTTAGTAAAGGCTAGGGGCTATACTAAGTATATAGTATATATATAGTTCTATTGTTTATTTATAACATTATATATACAAGACTATATAGGGTAAGGTCCTAAGCAGTTAATATAGCGTTTCTATATAGCTCCTAATAGCGCTAGGTATAATTATTTACCCTCCTTATACTAACTAAATACGCAGTAGCTATACTATAGGGGCAATGTATAGTGTGTAGCTATATAGCTAAATTTAAAGCATTTAAAGTATTATTAGAGATAGATAGTGTTATTATAGAGCTTAGCCTTAAATATCTTAGCTTTATAAATAATTCTAGCGTAGTATAGCTTATTTACTATATTAACTTTATTAATAATAATAATTAAGGGGGATTAAGTTATAGTGCTATATAGCTTCTATACTATAACCTTTACTAAACCCTATTTATTAGCTATAATTATATTTTAAAGAATATTATTCTTCCCTTAGTTCTATATATAGCGTATAGGAAAGCCCTTAATAATAATACTAAATATATATTAGTTTAGCATTACTTTTAGTTTAAAAGCAGTGCTAACTTAAGCTATATTATTAGTATAAGGCTTTACTATATCCTAAAATATAATTATAGTATTACTACTATAAAGGTAATATACTACTATAGTAATATTAGTACTAGTAGCTTAGTTAATAGCTATAATAGTTTCTTTAGGTAAGTAGTTTTATATAGCTTTAGCTATTATACTGCCTTTAATAATAGTTTTATAGTAAATATAAGGTAGTACTACTATTATTATAGCCTAAATCTAATAAATAAGCAGTTAAGTAGTGCCTTTAGTAGTAATACTAGCTTAGCTTAAAGCTATTATATTCTTAGTGCTAATAGCTTTCTTTACTACTTATTTAATAATTTTTTTTAAGTTTTTAACTATAATAAGCTTATTAAGCAATAGTAAGGTTAATTTTATTAATATTTTAGTATAAGTTTAAGGCATAAGGAGGCTATATTAGGTATATATTAAGGCTATATTATTAATATAAAGAATAATATTCTATACACTCTTTAGTACTATAGTTAGTATAAGTTTAGCTATTTTATTATATTTAATAGTAAGGTAGTTTAGTATTTACTTATATATAAGCAGTAGTATAGAAGCAACTTAAGGCACTATTAATATAAAGCTACTCTATTTTATAAGTAAGTAATAGTAGCTTTATATAAAGCTATAATTCCTACTATTAATATCTATTAGCATTACCTTATTTACTATACCTATGCTCTAGCACTAATATGCTATTAGAGATAGGGTAAAACAGATATAGCGATTCTTTTTCTGCACTTTTTAAGAGGTTTAGAGTCGGTTCTACGTCGCTACTGCAGTGCGGGCAAATTCGCGAAAAAGTTTTTTTAATTTAATAAATATATTTAAATATAATAAATAGCTATATTTTTAGTATATTAACTAATATTTAAATTAAGCTATTATTACAATATATATATTATAAATTTATTTAATTATTTTATTAGTTTTTATTTATTAATAAAAGTATAATAAATAATATTTAAAATAAAGGTTAATTAAAGCTATAGTTACTTTAGTTTTAATTAAAGTATATAATATAGTTTTAAAGGTATTAATTATAATTTTTAAGTATTTAATTTATTTTAAAATAAATACTTTAGCTATACTTTATACTTTACTACTAATAGTAATAAAGATATAGTATAATTTTATATTATATATAATAATACTTTAAATAATTTATATATA
>AFRA01001447.1:0-10266 GCA_000223055.1 Claviceps fusiformis PRL 1980
CTGTGTTCTTTCCTATTTTATAGAAGGGAAAACTTCTTTTTAGCGAATTTATTCTTTTTATAGAAGGAATAAGTAGCTTCTACACTCTTTATAAATATAGTAATATTTTCCTTTATTATAGAAAAATTCAGTAAATTTTCTAGATACTAAAAGTTCTCTTCCGGGCTCATAACCTATTAGAAATAATGGAGGTGGGTGCTATAGAGCACAGCTTACTAAGGTAGTGGGCTTAGTGAGCGTGCACGTACAGATCCACTGCTCTGTAGAGCAGAGCACTGCAGCAAGCTGCAGTCCACTATATCTCACGTAAAATGGAAGCTTTTGCGTTGCTTTTAGCACTATTCAATTTGCTAATAATTTTAAATAATAATATCTAATAAAAATTATATCTAATCTCTAACTTTATAGGTGTGCGTAGCTGGCAAGAGTGATTCTAACGGTCCGTATAGTTGGCGGCTGTAAGGGGGTTTTTCACTTTCTTCCCTTATATACCCACTAACCTTATCGGTAGATCCTAGTCGCTAGCTGGGCTTCATGGGCCACTTTCTATTTTCTGCAAAATTCATTTGTATAGGAAAACAAAAAAATAGACTTACGGCTATATAAATTAGCTGCCGACATGCTTGCAATCGGTTGACTTAGTGAAAATCAACGCGCAACACCAAAAAACCAATTTTTAGATATTTATATAAAAAGAAAGCCTGGAATTTAGCGATAAAGAATCTAGTCCTAAGACTTTTTATAAATTCCTCCTTGTTAAGAAAAACAGTAAAAACATACATTATAGGGTAGCTACCTTCCCTAACTAAGCAGCCATTAGCTAGCTTAGTCACATCCTTCAATCCGTTCCTCCGTATCTTTGCTAGTTACCTTACAAATCCAACCCAAAGACTAGGCCCACCTTACAGCTGTCAGTCTGACTGCGTAGCTGTCAGAATAGGCAAAAAAGGTTGAAAAGTGAGGATTTGTGGGGACCCTGCAGCTGCGAGCCCACACACGTGACCTTTGGTCGGAATTCCGTGGTTGTGCCGCCCGCGCGCGCGCACGCTTGCCGGCTTGCACTGGCTTACAAAGCCCCCTATAAAGTGCTTCTATCAGCGCTATAATTATAGCACTAATAGTGAGGAATCCCCTATAAATAACCCTGTTATTTTTAACAGTAGCTATATTAAGAATATAGAATTTAATAGTTCTAAAAGTGGTAGGAATACGTAGGATTCCTAAAGAAATTGCTAAATCTACGCTAAAGTTAACTATATGTTAGCTAGTAGGCTTAATCTTTAGATGCGGTATAATCCTTTATAAAGCTGTAGCTTATAGTGCTTTTACTATAGAAATCCCTACTGCTCCTATATTTAGTATAATTCTATAGAAGATATTACTAGAATATTAGTTATTTAAAATAAAGTAATCTATTTTAGGGGTTTCCTTCTATATTATAGGGGTTATACTAGATAATTTATAAGTAGCTACGTTGTTCCTAAGTATATATAAAAGGGATTTAGCTTAAGAAGAGGTTAGTTTCTTATAGAAATTTATCTAATTAAATAGCCTAGATAGATTTAGTAGTAAATACGTAAGAAATTATATAAATATTAGCTTAGGTGTTGTGGTATTACTTATTAGTATAGTAATATAGGCGTTTAATGCCTTCTAAGCTAAGTGCTTGTCTTCCTTAGTGTTAGTTACCTTAGGTTTTCCCTTATATTTAAAGAGAAATGTATTAAACCTGCGTTTAGAGGGAATTCCCTTATAATTCTTATTCTTCTACTAGGAATCCTTAGCTTTCTACTATTCCTATTTTGTATGGAATATTAACTAATATTCTGCTTATTAACATATAAAACACTTATATAAAAAGCGTGATTTTTATAGTAATTAGCCACTAGGGCGCTAATTAGATAGTTATTTGTATTGCTAATTAGTAAACATTGCTTTATTGTCGTTTTCCATTGGATTTAGTATAGAAGTTAGCCATTGTGATGTTTTAATTAACTTGTTAGCGCGTAAGCATTTATAGAGGTCTCTAATAACTCCTTTATAAGTTAGAGCGAGGTTAAATACAGTAAGCTTGCATTTAGGAACACTACTAATAGCAGCAATAAGCTATTGCTAGAGCTCTATATTTACTATAGAAGCATTAAAGATTCTATAATAAATGCAGCAAAGTTATTCTAGTATTTAGTTAAGGCATTAGAGTTTAGTCTTCTTAGGGTTATTAGCAATAACCTTCTAAAGGGAAATGCTATTCTATTTAATGCAATAAAACTACTAGTTACTCTTAGTTTTAAAGTAATTCCTAATAGCATTAGTAAGGTTATAGATTATTAATCCTTTTCTAGTAAGTTTATTAAGATAGTAGGTAAGGGTATCTTCTTTTAGTATAATTAGAAAAGCTCTTACCTATAATGTCTAAGGGATGTTATTTTATATGCATTAATCTTTAAAGATATTTATCTTTAGAATAATAAAGTTATATAGTTTCCCACTATATTTCTTATTAATCGTATAGCTTTTATTAATCTCTCTAAGAATATAGCGGATTTAGTTAGGGGTTAGGTCTATTAGTAGCGTTAACCCCTTTAATGGTTTTACCTAGGCTTTTTATATTAGTAAATCTAGTAACTTAAATTCCTTTTAAATCTATTAATTAATTAATTAGGAATTATTAATAATGCCTTATACTTATAGGGGAATAGGAATTTGCAGTTAGTATTATATAGATTAACTAGGGAACCAGCGTTTAATCTGCTCTTTTAATGCATTAATAAGAGCAGTAAGGGAAGTAGCATATTATAGACCTCTTATTAATAAAATTAGTATACTATTAGTAAGAAGGAAATTTCATAAGTCCTTTTATAATATCATTAGAATTTATTAAAAATTATTAGCAGTCTAACCTTTAAAGTCTTTATAGAAAGCATTAAAGAGTTAAAGGTTTTTCTACTTTAAAATGTTATATTAATAGAGGATAAAAGCAGCCTAATTATTAATATACTGCTAATCCTTATGTTTTTCTAGTATATTATCCTAGTATATTTTCTATTCTAGTATAAGAATATTTGTATACTTATATATAATTTTAGAAAGGGAATCTAGTAATACTTATAATATAGTAGTGTTAGGATTACCTTAGGTGGGATTCCTTAACGAATCTTAGAATTCCTTATCGCTTCTATGTAAAGATATCCTTATCATCAGATGTTCTATATAGTTTTTAACTAGCTTCAGTTAAGATTTAGCATTCTAGTCTTGTAATCCCTATAAAAGCTTTAGTATAATAAAGGGTTAGTTAGTAAGATAAACAAGGGTTTTCCTATAGTTAATAGTGTGAATTATAAAGAATTCTATATTCTAGAAGGTTAATACTAGCTAAACTAGCAAAGGAATCTATTTCTATTATAAGAAAGCTATGTTTCTAGAAGTCTAATACCAGCTAAACTAGTAAAGAAATCTATCTTCTTTTAGCACAAATTCTCCCTATAAGCATAATAGGAGTTCTATCTCTTCTAAGTGAATCCTTGCGAATCTATGGGATGATATATCCTAAGGATAGATATAACCCACTAATTAGTGTTAGTATTCCTTAGGATACTAGTGATTCTCTAAGGAATACTAGGTGGATCTGAGACTTAGTGACATAACGTAGGGTCTAGGAAGGTATTCGCAAAAAGGTCTAATTTCTATTATAATTAGTGCTATCTAAAGGGGCATTTTATAGCTAGCGTTAAGGCTATAAAAATTGACGCGCAGAATGCGCTAGAAATTTATGATATTCCTCCTATACTAAGTCTCTAGTAATTTACATACAAAAGAAAATAAGTAGTGAATAGTGCGCATAGCTGCAGCCCTTGTGTAGCGCAGGTTTATGATAATTTATGCATTAATTAGGCTCTACCTATGTGTTCTAGGCAATATACCCTCTAATTAGAGCGTAACTAACTAAGGAAGGCAGCTCTAATTGTATAGAGTAGAGTATATAGTAGTATTTATAAAGGTAAAGTTAAAGTAAGGTAATAAAGAAAAGTAATGAGCTAAGGTTATATAAAGACTGTAGATATTATAATTTCCCCTTATTAACTATGAATTCCTTCTTTTCTTCCCTCTTTATAAGCACCTTTTTTATTATAGTTAGTTAGTTTAACTATTGTTACTGCTATTACTACTATTATGCCTTTTTTAAGGTTAGGGAAGGTTCTTTAGAAGGATGCCTAGTAGGCACTCCCTTTAAAGGTCTCCTTTAAAATTTCTTTTACTTTTAAGGCTTATAATACTAATAAGCCTTTTATACCTCTTTTATCCTCCCTACCGCCTCTTTTATCTCCCTTATTGCCCCCTTTAAGTCTATAGTGCTTTAGGGGTAGCTAGAAGCCTCTCCCCTTATAAGCATATAAAGGTTATAAGGGCTCTGCTCTAAGGACTTTTTTATAGTAAAGAAAGGAGTAAATAGTGAGTCTTAAGGACGCTTTACCTTTCTCTTAATAACTTTACTAACTTTATAAAGCTAGTATTACCTATATTTTATAGTGCGCTATACTTTATACTCTACTTAGGGTATATAAGGGCTATTATTATAGGTAAGGGTAATAGTGGAAAATACTATAAGACTAAGTTTAGAAAGTCTTTAAGATACTTCTTATATAAGTTAGGCAATTATTATTATAATAACTTACACTTTATTATAGTTTCTATTACTAAATAAATACTAGTAGTATAGAGTTATAACTAAAGGGTAAGCTTTCCTTTGCTATATACCTTAATTTTACTATAGATACTAATGCTTTCTCTTCTCCTTAGCTATATAATTAGTGCTATTAAGTACTAAAGTTATAGCTAAAACTCCTTATAGAACTAGACTCTATATATAAGGGTATACCTTATATTAGGGCTAATAATGCTGCTAGAGGCTTATTAGTAGTAGAAAGGGAAGCTAAGGTAGCTATAGTAATAGCTAGTATAAAGGAAGTTATTAAAAAATATATATAAAAGCGCTATTAGAGTCTTATTTCTTTAGAGCTAATATATATCTTATATTATACTTAGTGCTTACTTTTGCTTTTATTTTTACTTTTTATGCTATTACCTGCCTTAGGTAGATCTTATTTGCTTTAGTAGCTCTTTTACTATCTAAGGGGAGGGCTCTTATATATTTATTAGGGTAATATACCTAATGCCCCCCTTTTTTATATACCTATGCTATAGCTATAACTTTATATATATAGTATGTTTTTTAAGTTATTTAAACGTAGTGTTTAATTTTTTTAGACTTAGTACTTTTTAGCTCTTTTCTTAACTAGGAACTATATATATATTTATTAGGCTAAGCATTCCTCTAAAGTATTTGAATTGCTGCTAATTAAGCGCTTTAGTGAATCTATTTATAGGCATCTTAGCAGTAGGAAGATATTTAACCTTAAAGCTTCTATACTTATATTTCTACTTTAACTATATATTATATATATTAATATAGTATAGATGAGTTATAAGTCTCTTGCTCTTATTAAGAATAAGGCGAATTATCTATTAGTTATTACAGTGGATTACCTAGTTTTTATATATATTAAATTAGATATCTTTAAAGAGGCGCTATAAACTAATGGTTTTACGCGCGGTTTATAATAAGGAAAGCAGTTCTGCCTCTATTATTAAGGTTATAACTATTAATTAATATATTGCCTTTTAGATTATAGGTCCTTTAAAAAGCGTAATAAGATATCCCTATAATAAGCATTGTGTGCTTACATTATTAGTAAAGAAAGCGTTACTTACTATCTAAATTACTTGCATTTCTCTTATATAACTAAACTTAAAGGTAAGGTGTTTTATAAGGGCTAAATATCTAATCGCTTAGTCTACTGCCCTAATATACTTTAGTCCTAGGTTTATAAGGAATTGCAATAATTTCACTATAGCATACATAACGTTAGGCTTTATTATAATTGCTATATAAAGAATTAACCCTATTTTTTCCTAGTACACTCTTATAGTTTACTTATTAGCTTCTCCCTTATACTTTTAGTACTCTATAGCTAGGATTAGAATAGTAGGGAAGGATTTATTGCCTACTTAACTAAATTTTTTTCTAATTTTATTAATATACGCTTTATAGCTTAGGTAAATCCTTTGTTTTTCTCTATTATAGAGCACCTAAATGCCTAGGAAAAAACGCATATTGCCTTTATTCTCTAGTTTATACATACTCTTAAGTCCTTAGATTAGCTTTTCTACCTTAGTTAATTGTTCCTTATAAAAAGCTATAATAATATTATCTATAAAGAATATTATAAATATATTGCGCTTTTTTATATAGAATAAATAAGGCTCCTCTAGGCATACTTTAAGCCCTAGTTCTTTAAGCTTTATACTTAGCTCCTTAAACTATAATTATAGTAAGTCTTATAATTTATATAATACTTTAAGTAATTCTATATATTTATTTACTATCTTAAAACCTTTAGATAGCTTATATATTACTAGTATTAAATTCGCGCTTTGCCTTACATATAAGAACGCGTTTTTTATGTTAAATTGTCTTGTTTTGAGATTAAACCTAGCTACTAGAGCTATGAATATTTTAAAACTGTGCACAGCAAGCGTTATGGCATAGGTTCATTTAATTATAGCCTTTTCTTATAGGTCTCCTCTTACACAAATCTAGGCTTTACATCTCTCTAGAGTTCCCTTCTTATTGAATTTGTATATAAAAACCTACTTTAATAGTATTAGCCTTAATTATGCTTATAATTGCTTAATTTGCTTTTATATACCTCTTTCCTTAAGTTTTGTAATCTCTTCTTTTATTGCTTTAATCTATTACTTTTACATTAGGTAATTTATAGCTTTATAATAATTCTTTAAAGGCTTTATAAAATCTAACTAATAAACGGTCTTTAGTTATATTTTTCCTTTAAGGTAAGCTCTGCTTTTATTGTTGCATTAAGTATTAATTACAGTAAATATAGTCTTTATGCTCTAGTTATTATAGTTTTTATCCTTAAGCTAATTAGGCTATAGACTTAATATTAATTTCTATAAGCAATTAATAAGGTAATAGTTAGGTCTTCTTTTACGCAAGATATTCTAATTTTAAATATATCCCTTGCTTTCTAGCTTCTAAAGTTAAGTGCTCTAATGCATTACTAGTTATGCCTAAAAGCTCTTTTCTTTCTAAGTTTGCTAGGGTAGTGGCATATCTTATAAGTCTTAGAGAGTAGCTAGTCCTTACTAACTCTATAATGTATTTATCTAATGCATTAAGTGCTCTAAGTTATAATAATAAGCTTCTATTTTATTTAATATTTAAGTAGTTATTTTGCCTTTAGCAGTAGGTTTGTTTTTATTGCCTTAATTCTATGTATATTATTCTAGAACTATAGGATTGTCTAGGTCTTATTAACCCTTATTAATTAAGCTCTATTAGCTCTTATAACTAAAGCTTATAAGAGCCTCTCCTTAGTGTGTAGTTTACTCTATAACTATATAATTAAGCGTTGCCTAGGGAGTTTAAA
Organism: Claviceps fusiformis PRL 1980; assembly: GCA_000223055.1. Lineage (NCBI taxonomy): Eukaryota > Fungi > Ascomycota > Sordariomycetes > Hypocreales > Clavicipitaceae > Claviceps > Claviceps fusiformis. The sequence continues at coordinate 7,509 of AFRA01001447.1, forward strand.
GTCTAAAAATGTGTTTATAAGCTTCTAAGGGTGCTTTACTAGAAACCTTTATTACGTTAAGCGCTTCTACCCTTAAGTTTAAACTCTCTAAGTGTATTTATTCTATCCCTAGTAATCGCTTTAGTGGTAATAGAAGGAGATTAACTTCTTTATTAAGTTTTATATCTATTTAAAGAGTTTAGAATTACGCTTCTAGCTTAAGGACTAATTATACCTTAGCGCTTTTCTTTTTTAGATTATAAAAAACTTTTTTATTAAAGGTTATATTTCTTGTTATTATTACCTTCCTTAGTAAGGGGATCTATATATAATAAATCCTTAAGGCTATATAGCCCACTAGATATCTAATATAGCCTCTAAGGCTTGTCTTAAAATGCTGTTTATTTCTATTAGCTTTACGCTCCCTTAACATTAGAAAAGCATAGTATCTATATGTATATAAGCCGCTCTAATTTAGTTTTAGGTTTACTATATGCACTCTTATTAGCAAATACACATTATTATAGAACTAGCTCTTAAGGACTTTAATAGGCGTTTTTTACTTTAATTGCTATATTAGACTTATATTATATAGGAAAGCTATAGCCTATATACTTTTTAACTATAAGTTTAGTAGGAGCCCTATACTATAAAGTATAGCAATAGACTTTATTATAATTATTTAATTTACTTTTTCTATATTTCTATTTAGCTTATAAGTATATAGTAAAGGGCATTCTAATTCTATACCTTTAGATTGCGCTTATACTTAGAATGCTATATAGCTCTGCTTTAAAATTACTGCTTTTTTATTATCCTACCTATATCTTATAATTAAGAGTCTAAATTACCTTAATACCTATTATTTAAAGTAAACTAATATATTAAAAACTGTTTTAAGGGTTTTATTAAAAAGTATATATACCTATATTATCTTACTATACTTATCTTTAAAAATAAGCAGCTACCTTATACTATTAAAGCTCTTTAAGTAATTTTAAAGATTCTAGTAAATGCGCTAAAAAGGTTTAAAAGCCTACCTTTCTAGTTATTTTTGCAAGATTATACGTTTAGTGTGTGTAAGTGTATAGGCATTACAGTTTTTATGCTTTATTCCTTAAATTCGCACACCCCTTATATATAAAGCAAGCTTACTTAGAGTATCTTTACCTAGGTAGCTAGATTATAAATGCTAAATCTCTTCTTTATTAGTATATAGTAAGCTTAGGTCTTTACTAGGATACTAGCGCTATAAGCTATGTGTATGTATGTTATATAATCTTATTATAGAAAACATAACTAAAGGGGAGTATAGAATTGTCTTTAAGGGAATTTTTAGATAGTTATAAAGAGGCTTGTATTTAAGAAACATAATATTATACTTTCTAATAAGGTTAGTAAGCACTATACTTTATTCTATAGGTTTAAAGCGTAAAGTGCTATTAGATCTATAATACTACACGCCCTTCTTTATTAGATAACTCTCTAATATAATATTTATATAAAATCCCTTAATAACTACTATATTTATTAATATAAGGTTTTCTATTAAAGCACTGTTTTTCCTATTTAAAATCTTTCTAAGTATATAAGTCCCTCTTTTACTAATCTAGAAGGATATTATTACTACCTTAAGATAGTTATTATTAGTGGGTTTAAACATTCTAGGCTTTAGAAGGTTAATGCTATTAACTATATATATTACTCTATAGTTATTAAAAAGAGTACTCTTTAATAGTGTGTGCTTCTTACGCTCTAGTATTATAAAGACTGCCTTTAGTGGTTTATCTATGCTAACTAAGTTAGGGTTAAGAATTACTACTAAGATTGCTCTAAGGAAGCCTTCTTTATCTTTATATAAGGCCCTTTCAGTCTATTTGTTTTTCTTAATATTAATATAGAGGGTCTCCTAATAAAAGCTTTTATAGCTTTATTTAGCCTTATTAAGTTTATTTTTTATTAGCTTATAATAAAGGTTAGTCTCTTTCCTTATAATAGCTTAATATAAAATCTTATATTCTTTTGGCTTCTAAGCATGCCTTTTATGTAATTTTCTATATAGATAGTTATAGCTCTTTATTCCCTTTTTAGCCTTACTTTTACTCTTATTATTAGAGTATGCGCCTAGTGTGGCGTAGACTCCTTTTCTAGCTAATATCTTAAAGGTCTAAGTTGCCTTATAGTATCTTACAAATTTATTAGTAATACTCTACAGCGTTATCTCTTTAGAAAGAGAATTAGAGTATTTAATAAGTTTAATAAGCTTTACTCTTACCTAGGAAGGCTTAAAGCGCGTTCTAACTACTTAAAGGAAATTATAGATTACATTTAGTCCTTAGACCTTATTAATATTATTTTATAAAGCTCTTTAATAGAGTGTATTCTATAATTTAATCTAGCGGTTAAGTTATATATTTATGCGTTTAGCCTCTTAAAGGAGTGTAAGGTAGCGTGTTACTATCTCTACTTTTATAATTATATCTCTTAGTAAGAATTATGCCTTAAAGTGCTTAATAATCCTTTTTAAAGGGATTTCTCCCTCTTTAAGGTTACCTTATAGAGAATTTAATACTATAGAGTATATATTTAGTTTAATAAAGCTTACTATTTAGAAATAAAGAGCTTAATCTTTCTTTTCTTACTCTTTATATTTATAAAAAGCAATCTCCCTTTTATATTTATAATACTAAAGAGCTTTATTTATTATAAATTTATAATTATTTATAGAATGCTTTATAATAAATTAAATATATTTATCTTTAATAATAGCTTTTAGCTT
>AFRA01001448.1:0-10256 GCA_000223055.1 Claviceps fusiformis PRL 1980
CCCTTAATAGCTTACTATTAAGTTATTATAAATTCATTATAGAATTTTACTTTTTATATTAATTTAAATATAAGCTTAGTTTTTATATAATAATAGTTTATTTTTATTAATTAACTAAGTAATACTCTTTAAGAACATTAATACCTTATAATTATTTAATAGCTTTAATCATTACTATATTAAGGTATTTTTTAATTATATTTACTTTAAAGACTTAAATATTAAAGTAATTAATTTATTATAGTTAGCTTACTTAAAAATTAACTTTATGAAGGTTCTTCTAATAGCTAGTAACCTTATTATAAGCTTTTAATAGGTTTTTTCCTTAAGTAAAAGTCTATTACTTAATAGATAGGGCTAACTTAAGTGCCTTATAGAGTTAAGGGGAGGTTTAGTCTTATTCTCTAAGACTCCTTTATTTTAGCTACTTATTTCCTTACTTACTATGCCTTTACTATTGTAATAGGGAGAAAAAGAATAGCACCCCCTAACTAGCTAAGTTAAGGGCTATTGGTAGCTGTTGGCGGCTGTTAGCTAGTGTAGTTATGAGGTTGTTGGCTGGCTAGTAGTTGTTAGAAGGAAGAAAAAGAAGAAAAAAGAAGAAAAAGAAACTTAGGTTATTGGATTACGGTCTGGCACTGAAAATAATCATTAAAAATATTAGTGACCCACAACCTAGCTTATAGCTGCTAACAGCTGTAAGCTAGCCATAAGTAGTTAAACTTTTTAAGGTCTAAGTGTGAGTGGTTTTTCTATTTAAGAATTGGTAATTTGCATTACTTATATAGTAGATAGAAGTCACGTGCCCGCAGTTGCTGACAGCTATTATTAGTTATGCGTAGCTGCGCACAGCCGTTAGAAATACAGGGATGGGGGGGCTTTCCCCCTAACACACTATATATTAGTCCTTTAGGTAGAAGTCTACTATATAATAAATAGGGCTAACCTAAATATCTTCTAAAGCTAAGGGGAGTTTTAGTTTTATCTTTTAAGACTCCTTTATTTTAGCTGCCGATCCCCTTACTTATTATATTTATACTACTTATAAACTAGTCTTTTAGTAATACCTTAGTATATAAGCCTAAATTATTAAGCACTAGCTATAATCTTAACTTATTATAAAGTTAGAGTATACTTACTTTAGTTTACCTTACCTTCTTTAGTCTCTTTTACTTAGCTTATTTTTTAATTTATAATAAAAAAGCTTAAGCTAAATATATTATATTTATTTTTATTATTATTAATATATAGCTAAGTTATAGCTTAATACTAATAAGTAATAGTACTAGCTAGCTTATTAGCTTAGTTATTTTATTTTAAATATTTAAAGTATTAGCTACTAACTATATATTATAGCTATACTACTTATTTATAGTAAATTTATTAAGAAATAGTAATAAATATAATCTAGATACCTTAGTTACTACTTCTTTAAAAGAAATAGTTTAATTTATAAAATAAGCTATTTATTAAATTTAGCTTACTTAAGTAATACTTTATAATAAAGTTAAATAAATATAGCTTATTTCAAGTATTAACTTAATAGCTAAATAGCTTTAGCTTTATAGTAAGGTACTTATAATTTAAGTAATTAATAATAACTTAAATAAGGTACTTTAAATAGGCTAAGTAATGCTTTTAAGTATAAAAAGCCTTTTAAATAGTAAGAAGCTTATTATTTAGTATTATATATTTTAGTTTTAGCTTAAATAATTTATATAATATTTAAGCTATTAAATATTAGCTACTTAACTATAGCTAAGATATAATAGCTTTAATAGTAAAAGCTAATATATTTATCTTTATTTTAAGTAATACCTTTAAGTAAAAATAAATAAAAATAAAAGCTTTAAGGAATTTTAATTTAGATTAATTAATAACTATTAGTTTACTATTACTTAGCTATAAAGAACCTTTATTATTACTTTTTAATAAATTTATTAATAAAATAGTAATTTTATTATATCTTTCAATAAAATATTTATAAAATTTTATAAACCCTAAGAAATACTAAATATTTAATATATTATAAAATAGTAGCTATTTTACTATTACTTTAATATACTTAAGCTTTATTTTAATTTTATTAAGTATTATTATAAAGCTAAGAAAGCTAATATATATTATAATAAATTTATATTTATTAAGGTTAATATAAAGCTTAGCTTTTTAAAGTTTTTATAAAACTTATTTAATATATTCCTTATATACTACTAAGTTACTACTATAAATTAAAATATTATTAAAGTAAACAATATAAATAGTATTAATAAGTTCTTTTAATATATTATTAATATACTATTAAAAGGTAGTTAGTATGTTTATAAAGCTAAAAAGTATTATACAATATTTAAAATATTTATATTAATAGTAAAATACTATTTTTTATTTATTATCTTTATAAATATATAGCTAATAATATATATTTTTTAAATTAAGTTTTATTACTACCTTTATTTATTTTAATTATTTAAGGATTTTTAAAATTAATAATAATAAAGCCTTATTTTTCTTTATAACTTTATTAAGGCTATAATTATTAATATATAGCTTTAGCTTACCTTTTTTCTTTAATATAAATAAAATTAAAGAACTTAAAAAACTTATAAACTATTAAATCTAACCTTTATAGTATATATTTACTAAGTATTTATAAAGAATATATAGCTTTTTTTTAATAAGGTTATAAATAGGTTTTTAAAAGGGATATTTCTTATTAATTAATTTAATTCTATATTATTATTATTATTTAATACACTAGTTGGGCTGTTGGCCCAATTCTAGTACCACTGCTACTAAGACTATATAGGAAAAACCCTAGTATAGGGGGGAAAACCTATATATAGCCTTTGTTTAAGTTCTATAGTAGAGCTAAGGTAGCTCTATACTGGTTCTAACTATAGAATAAGGTGCGCTACTAGCTAAACTTAACTAGTATTATAGGAAAGTGTATAGTATAAAATAGAAAGTAAACTAGGTTAGTAAAGAAGCAGTAGTGCTATAGGAAACCCTTAGAGGTAGTCTATATATTATAGTAAGTTACCTTAAGCGCTTAGCCTATCTTCTATACTAGTCCCTATTTAATTCCCTTAAGCTACTACCCCTTTACTTAAAACTTTTCTTTAGCTTTTATATTTTTATAGTATTAATTATATTAGCTAGTAGCTAGCTATTACTAGACTAGCTACTAGCTAACTACTAGTTATATAATAGAAAGAGAGAGATATATATACTTTCTTTCCTTTATTTTTAACCTTTTCTTTTCTTTCTTCCTTCTTTATTTATTATTTTTATTATAAATATACCTTTATTTTTATTTTTATAGTAATACTGCCTTATTACTACCCTTAACTAACTATAGTATTACTAAAGATACTACCTATTTTTATAAATAAATTAATTATTACACTTAAGGTAAGTACTATTCCCTTTATAATACACTACTGCTACTAACTTATTTATAGCTAGGCTAATTATAAGCCTAGCCCTATAGGGCTTATTTAATATAAGCTAAAAACATTAAAAAATAGTGCTATAGTACTAAAGGTTAGTACTCCTTTTTAACCTATACTATTACTATTACTAATTTAAATAAATACTAATAGTATATACTTTAAATATATAAAAGTAAAAAAGACTTATTTAGGTATAAGTATTATATTCCTTATTTATATTAGTAGCCTAATAGGAGCTAATTAGTTTTATAGCTAAATCTAAATATTATATTATACTAAAAGGCTATTAAGTAAGTAATAAATATATAAAACCTTTATACCTTTAATAAGCTTATTAATATAAGTATAAGGTAGTATAGCTATAGTTTAGCTATAATATTAGTATAGTGCTAACTTATAAGTAAGCTAAGGAGTATAATATTACTTAGAAAGAGATAGTATAGCTTATAAAGTAAGCAGGCCTATCTACTAATATAGTAGTATAAGCTATTAGTAGTGCTATAGTAGTCTTAGCTTTAACCTTAGTTAAAGATAAAATACTACTATAAGCCTATTATATTATTAATATACTAAAGAAGTAAAATAATATCTTAAGAAAGGTTCTATAAAAGGTTTATAAGCTTAGTATAGTAGCTATATAAAACTATATAATAATAGAGGTAAAGAATAACCTAAAGGAGAAGGGGGGGGCAATAGGGTGTAGGCCTAGGGCTAGTATAGGTATGCTATATTTATTTTTTATTTTCTTAGCTACTATATTTATTTTTCTTTAATAATAAGTTATATATCTTAATAATCTATACTTACTATAATATCTATATAGCTTTCTACTGCCTTTATACCTATATTACATTAGGTACTATATAGTATTAGGTTTTTAATATCCTTAGCTTATTAATTTTATAAGCTTTTTATAAGCTAAAACTAAGGGATATACCCTATTAATATAAGCTACTTAGTAAGTATAGTTACTAGCTTATTAGTCTTTAAAGCCTCTTTAACTTTATACTAGTTTTATACTAAGTATATATTTATATTAATAAAGTAGAGATAATTAAAATTTTTATAAAATAATAAAATATAGTAATAATCTTTATTATTAGCTTAATAGCTATATATTAGTAATTTTAATTTAAGAATATATTAGCTAAAGAGGAAAGCATTAAGTTTAATTTATTTTATATATATTTATATAAGTGCTATAGATTTATACTTAGTTAGGCTTAAGTAAAGGTAAACTACTTTAGTAGTAAAAGTAAAGCTAAGGTTAAGCTTTACTACTATATAATTAATATTAATTTAGTATACCTATATAGTAATATACTCTTAGTACTAGCAGTTCTTTTATTTTAAAGTAAGTACTTTAGTTAAAAAAAGCTTTAGTAGGTAGTTATAAGGTTAGTTTAGAAATAGTATATAATTTAAGTAGTTATTTAGGTATAGTAGGTAGCTATACCTTTAGCGTATTAGTTTATATCTAAGTTAAGCTATTATTATAGTATAAACACTATAAATATACTTAGCTATTCTATTAGCTTTTATTTATTAATAAAAGTAAAGTAAATAGTAGTTAAAGTAAAGGTTAATTAAGGCTATAGCTACCTTAGTTTTAACTAGGGTATATAATATAGCTTTAAATATACTAGTTACTATTTTTAGGCATTTAGTTTATTTAGAAATAAATACCTTAGCTATACCCTTTATCTTACTACTAACTTTAGTAGGGGTATAGTATAATTCTATACTATATATAATTATACTTTAAATAACCTATATATATAAGAGTTATATATTATATAATAAGCATCCCTAGGTTAAAGCTACTAATAATATAAGTATAAGCTATTATTATATTAGTTTTAACTTAACTTAACTTTAATATACTTTTTAGTAAAGCTTATAATAAACTTATACCTTAAGAAAGTAAGTAAATTAAACTAGTTATACTATATTAATACTAAGTTAGACTAGTAATATAATTATTATACACTACTTAGTAAAATATATAAGTTTACTCTTCCTTAAATTAAACTTAAGACTTAATTCTTAAAACTATTCTTAGTAAATTACTTAGGTAGCCTTAAGGTAATTCTATATCTCCTTTACTATATACCTATATATAAGTATATTTATATTATTAAAAAAGCTTATAATAAGTATAGAATATATTACCTAGAGCTTAGTATATAAAGAGGTAATATAAAGTAAAAAGAAAATAAAGGAAATTAAAGACCCTTATAGTATACCTATAGTTATAAGTAAGGGGCTAGTAGATTTACTATTAAAATAAAGGATAATAGTATATTTAGTAGTAAAGAAGTAAGTTTATACTATTATTTATATAGGGATTCTAGTAGCTATAAAGGTATAAGTTAGTTTTTTATAGTAAATAGTATTAAAAGCTACTAATATATTTAGTTAAAGTAGTAATATAATACTACTATAGTGCTATACTATATATACTAATTCTATTAAAATACTTAGTATAACTTTTATTAACCTATTTACTTTATTACTTATTTATAAGTTAAGTAGTATACTACTTAATTTAGCTATAAAAGTAAGCTAACTTATTATTATTATCTCTATTACTTTACTAATAATACTAAAAAATAAAATAAAGCACTAAGCCCTTACTCTTTATTATTCTATTAAAGTTTTACCTAGCTTATAAAAAATAATAACCTTTACTTATTAAAATAAAGTAGGGTAGTAGCTAATATTATAGTATATATTAAGTAGGTAGGTAAAGGTTTTAGCTAGTAGCTTACTATATACTTTAAGGTAATTAGCTAAAAGTTTATTTAGTTTTAATGCCTTTTAGCTAACTAAGCTTTTAATAATACTATAGATTTTATTAATATTAAAGTAGTTTTTTAATAAAAATATTATAATATTAAAGTAATTATTAAAATCCTTTAGTATATTATTAAGTTAAGCTTAAAAAAAAGGGAAAAAATAGTTAGCTAATATAGCTATTTTTTTTAGTATAACTTAATAGTTATAGTATTTATACCCTTACCTTAAATAAAAGTAAGGATTTATTACTATTTTAATAGTAATTTACTATAAAGCTATACCTAGTGTTTAAGTTTCTATAGGCTTTCTTTATAAGTAGTAGCTACTTTAATAGTAAAGCGCTAAGTATTATACCTTTTATTACTAATAGTTTAGTACTATATTTAAGCTATATTAGTAGTAAGTTATAAATTCTCCTTAGTATAGAATATTTACTACTACCTTAATACTCTCTTTATATTTTAAGTAGCTTCTTTAGTATAGTAAATTTATTATAAATTTAGCTTAAGGCTACCTTAAAGTTCCTTTAAAACTACTAAATTTATAATAAATTAAAGCTTAGCTATTATTTATTTTATATAGCTATTAATTTCTATTAGTATTTATAGTAAAGGTTTAGTAAAGTTATAGTAGAACTATATTACTGCCTTAGCTACTATAAGGTTATTTTCTATATATAGCTATTTAAAATAAAGTAAGTAGTTACTATATAGCCTTAGACTAGTTTTAATATAAATAAGCTATAGAATATAATTAGAACTAGTAAGGTTTAGTCCCCCTATAAACTTAGCTTTTATATTATAGGTAATTTAAGTATAGTTAATAGTACTATCCTTTTTACCCTATACTTTTTAAGTTACTTTACCTTATAGTATTATAAATCTAAGCTATTATTATATTACTAGTGCTAGAAGTGTATTACTTTTTATTAAGATTTAGCTATAATAATTTTAAAGTAAGTAATACTAGTTAAAGTCTTTTATAAAAATATTATAATTTAAAGGTAAAGCTATTATAAAGTTAATAAGGAGTAATATTTAATTAAGTTTATAAGTTAGGGAATATATTAAGTAAATATAGTATTTTACTAATATTATTAAGCACTAGTCCTTACCTATATATATTAATTATAACTTAAGCCTATACTAATAGTTTATATAAATTATAGTAAAGCTACCCTAAATAGTAAGTTAAAAGTAGTTAAAGCTAGAATTAAGTAGTTTATTATTTATAATTTCTAGCTTTTATATTATTATTATATTAGCTTTAGGTTAGGACTTTAGCGCTAAATATATAAGTTAGGTTTTCTTTTATATATTTTAGTATATAACCTTTATTATATACTTTATATAGTATATTAAGTTAGGCTTAGCTTATTTAATACTATAGTAGTTATAGGTTATTAACTTAAGAAGGCCTTTATAGTAGCTTATAAGCATTATATTAACTTTAGTTAAGTATTAAGGAGGTGGGTATATAGTTTACTAACTTATTTTTATAATAAAGCCTTTTATAATAATAGGTTACTTATATCTTTTCTTTAGCTATAGCTAAATACCTTTATTTAACTATCTTTCTTTAGTATTAAAGGTTTAGTAAAGGCTAAGGGCTATACTAGGTATATAGTATATATATAGTTCTATTATTTATTTATAATATTATATATATAAAACTATATAAGGTAAGGTCCTAAGCAGTTAATACAGCGTTCCTATATAGCTTTTAATAGCGCTAGGTATAATTATTTACCCTTCTTATACTAACTAAATATATAGTAGCTATACTATAGAGGCAATATATAGTATATAGCTATATAGCTAAATTTAAAGTATTTAAAGTATTATTAGGGATAGATAGTATTATTATAGGGCTTAGCCTTAAATATCTTAGCTTTATAAATAATTCTAGTATAGTATAGCCTATTTACTATATTAACTTTATTAATAGTAATAATTAAGGGGGATTAAGTTATAATACTATATAGCTTTTATACTATAACCTTTACTAAACCCTATCTATTAGCTATTATTATATTTTAAAGAATATTATCCTTCTTTTAGTTTTATATATAGTGTATAAAAAAGCCCTTAATAATAATACTAAATATATATTAGTTTAGTATTGCTTTTAGTTTAAAAGTAGTGCTAACCTAGGCTATATTATTAGTATAAAACTTTACTATATTCTAGAATATAATTATAGTATTACTACTATAAAGGTAATATGCTACTATAGTAGTATTAGTATTAGTAGCTTAATTAATAGTTATAATAGTTTCCTTAAGTAAGTAGTTTTATACTATTTTAGCTATAGTATTATTTTTAATAATAGTTTTATAGTAAATATAAAGTAGTATTATTACTATTATAGTATAGATTTACTAAATTAATATTTAAGTAATATTTTTAGTAGTAATACTAGCCTAGCTTAGAGCTATAGTATTTTTAGTGCTAATAGCTTTCTTTACTATTTATTTAACTACTTTTTCTAGATTTTTAACTATAATAAGCTTATTAAGTAATAGTAAGGTTAATATTATTATTAGTGTTTTAAAGAGGGTTTAGGGTATAAAAAGTTTATATTAAGCTTATATTAAGGCTATATTATTAATATAAAGAATAATCTTTTATATACTCTTTAGCGCTATAGCTAGTATAAGCTTAGTAATTTTATTATATTTAATTATAAGGTAGTTTAGTACTTACTTATATATAAGTAGTAGTATAGGAGTAACTTAAGGTATTATTAATATAAAGCTACTTTACCTTATAAAAGGGTAGTAATAGCTTTATATAAGTCTATAATTTCTACTATTAATATCTATTAGTATTACCTTATCCACTATGCCTATACTTTAGTACTAATACATTATTAAAGATAGGGTAAAATAGATGCAGCAATTCTTTTTCTGCACTTTTTAAGAGGTTTAGAGTCAGTTCCACGTCGCTATTGCGGTGCAGGCGAATTCGCGAAAAGTTGTATATAATTTAATTCTATATATTTAACCCTTTAAAGCTAAAATCTAATTTATAAGCTTTTTTAAAAATATATTTATAAAGTTTTTATATACTTTTAGTAGCTTTTTCTTAGCTAAGTTACTATTTAGTTATTTATTATACTTATTCTATATATTTAGCTATAGTTTTATTATGTTATCTTTTTTTACTTATAAGTTATTTCTACCTTTTTTATTTTTTAGTATTTCTTTAACTTATATTAAGGCTAATATTAATAATACAATTATTTCTTTTTATAATAAATTTACTTTATATATTCAATAAATATAAAGTATTCTTATATTATTAAATACTATTAAGTTTTATTATTTTAAAATAGAATTTATAGTTTATAGTTCTTTACTTAGTTAGTGCTTAAAAGTATATTCTTTTATATATTAATAAGATAGTAATAAACTTAATATATTTTACTATAACCTATATTATTAATAATACTAATTAACTTATTTAATATATTTTTATAATTAAATACCTTACTTAAGGTATTAAATAATAGTATAGTATTTACTTTTATATTTACTTAGTTTTCTTTATTTTATATTTTTTAGTAAATTATTTATCTATTTACTTTTAAGTTAAATAATATTTTTATAGCTATTTAATAATAATTCTACTATAATCATACCTTTATCTTTATTTTATTATTTATCTCTATATATTCTTTTACTTTATTAATAACTAAAGTATTTATTTTATATAAGGTATTTATTATAACGAGTATATAGCTTTATAGCTTACTAAAGTTAATTAAAATTTAATTTATATTTAAGTTTTAAAGTATTAAGTTTTTATAGTATAGTTAATATTAGCTTATAAAATATTTATTACTTTATAAATAATATAGTTTAGTTTTAAGTACTTAAGGGTAATATACTTATTTTCTTAGTATTTATAATACTAAATATTATTAAAGTTTTTATTACTTGAAAAGGTATAATTATATTATTCCTAGCTAATTATAAAAAAATATAACCTTTCTTACTTA
>AFRA01001449.1:0-10251 GCA_000223055.1 Claviceps fusiformis PRL 1980
GAACTAAATATAAAATAAAAGCTAATTTAAGCACTTTAAATATAAAAATATACTTAGCTATTTATTAAAAAGAAACCCCTTTCTTTATTAAAGCTAATAAAAGCTTAGTAAGTTTTAAGAAATTCCTAATAAATTTTTAATAAAAGTTTATAAACCCTAAAAAACTTCTTATTTTATAGGTTTAAGTTAGTACCTTTTAGTTATAAATAGCTATAATCTTTTTAGAGTTTAGATAAATACTTTTCCTAGCCTTTATAATAAATCTAAGGTATTTAACTTTTTAAACTTTAAAACTATACTTATTAATATTAAGGTATAGTTTAGCTTCCCTTAATTACTATAATATAAAATATATTTTTTATATATAATTCTTTTATAACCTAAAAGTATAAAGAAGAATATTATTTAAATATATAGTAGTAAAGTCCCTTAAAGTAAACCTTAAAGCCCTATTAATATAATATTAAAATATAATAAAGGTATTAATTAAACTAAAAAGGTAAATAAGCTATTTAAAAAGCTTAAATTTTATTTAAAATACTATAAAATACTTATCCCCTTTAATAATATAAAGATAATAAAATATAGCTTAAATATTAAGTTTTATAAACTATTAAGCACTAGCTAAAAATTATAATATCTTTTTTATAAAGAGTAGTAAGTAGTAATCTTAGTTTATAACCTAATTAAGTATATAATAATTTATATAAAAGTACTAACCCTTTCTAGCCTTTTTAATTAATAGTATTAGCATTATTACTAAAAAGAATAATATATAAATTTATTCTTTATTTATAAGTTTTATTACTTACTTATAAATCTTTAATAGCTACTTATATAGTATATTATATAAAAATGCCTAAGAGAGGTCTAGGGTTAATCTATTTAGGTTTTAATAAAGGTAAATATAATAGTTAGTATAGCTTTAATATAATAATAGTCTCCCTACCTTTTCTTTATTAAATAAGTTTATAAAATTTTAAAGTTTTAATAAAAAGCTTTTAATTCTTAATAAGTCCTAGGTTAGCTTTATTCTTAAAGCTAAAATTAAGTTTATTTTATAAAGACTTATTATAAATAACTATATATTAAATTTCTTTTTTACTATATACTATACTAGCTTAGTATAAACTAAACTAAAAATTATAATAGTTAGTTAAGCTACCTAATAGGTATTAAAAGATACTACCTTTAGGGTGCCTTTAAATTATATTACTAGCTATTATATAGCTAAGTAAAGCTTAACCTTATTCTATACTAGCTAAGGTATACCTAAAATATAATCTTCAATAAAGCTTAGAATAATATAAATAGTAATTAAAAATATTTACCTATTTATATTCTTTTAAAAGCATACTAAGTATATAATATATATACCTAATTTAGGTTCTAAATAGCCCCCTTAGGTTACTATTACTACTATTATAATTATATAAGGTTAAGAAAAAGAAATTCTAATTAAGCTAAGCTATTAAGTAGCCCTTTTACTTATAGTAATAAAACTATTATAGCTGTTATTTATTTATATTATAAGAAAGGTAGTATTATTATAAAAAAAAAAAGAAGAAATAATAATAATTTTATATATACCTTTATTTTTAAAAAATCCTCCCCTAAACTATTTACCTTTTAAGCTATATAGTTTTATTTATTATTAATATCCCCTTTCCTAAATTTTAAGCTAAAGGGTTATTTTTTTTTAGGTTTATTAAAAAAATATTTAATTCTCTTTCTTTATTTATTATAATAGCTATATGAACCTTAATAATATTCTTTAAAGGTAATATAAAAAGGAGATAATAACAAAATTAATAATAAAAAAAAAGCTATAATAAAAATATTATTTAAACTTCTAGTATTTTATATATATTTTTAAAGATATTTATAAAATATATTACTTCCCTTTTCTCTTTTCACTCTTTAATTTACTATTTTAAACCTTTATTAAGTTAATACTAAATATTTTTATATTACTATCTTTATTTTAGTTTATACTTAATTAGTATAATATCTATATTTACTTTTTTATATAATAAAAGTTGTTGAAAATAACAGGGTTATTTTTAGGGGATTCCTCACTATTAGTGCTATAATTATAGCGCTGATAGAAGCACTTTATAGGGGGCTTTGTAAGCCAGTGCAAGCCGGCAAGCATGCGCGCGCGCGGGTGGCACAACCACGGAATTCCGACCGAAGGTCACGTGTGCATGGGCTCATAGCTGCAAGGTCCCTATAAATCCTTACTTTTTAACCTTTTCTACCTATTCTAACAGTTATGTAGTTAGACTAATAGCTATAAGGTAAGCCTAGTCTTTAAGTTAGATTTATAAGGTAACTAGTAAAGATATAAAGGAATGGATTAAAGGATATAACTAAGCTAGCTAATAGCTACTTAGTTAGGGAAGGTGGCTACTCTATAATATATATTTTTTACTATTTTTTTTAATAAAAAGGAATTTATAAAAAGTCTTAAAATTAGATTCTTTATTACTAAATTCTAAGCTTTCTTTCTATATAAATATTTAAAAATTAGTTTTTTAGTGTTATATATTAATTTTTAGTAAGTTAACTAATTATAAGTATATTAAAAGCTAATTTATATAACTATAAGTCTATTTTTTTATTTTTCTATATAAATAAATTTTATAGAAAATAGAAAGTAGCTTATAAAGCCTAGCTAGTAACTAGAATTTACTAATAAGGTTAGTAGGTATATAAGGGAAGAAAGTAAAAAACCCCCTTATAGCCACTAACTATATAGACTATTAGAATTACTTTTACTAGCTATATATACCTATAAAGTTAGATATTAGATATAATTTATTAAATATTATTATTGCAAATTCTTTAGCGAATTAAATAGTGCTAAAAGCAACGCATAAGCTTCCCTATTTTATAAGATATAGTAGACTATAGCTTACTATAGTGCTCTACTCTATAGAGCAGTGGATCTATATATATACACTTACTAAGCCTACTACCTTAGTAAGCTATGCTCTATAGCACCTACCTTTATTATTTCTAATAGGTTATAAGCCTAGGAGAGAACTTTTAGTATCTAGAAAATTAACTAAATTTTTCTATAATAAAGGAAAATATTATTATATTTATAGAGAGTATAGAAGCTACTTATTCCTTCTATAAAAAGAATAAATTCACTAAAAAGAAGTTTTCCCTTTTATAAAATAGGAAAGAACACAGTATAGAAGAATTCCTACTTCTATAAAGATTTAGAATTAGCAAAAAAAGGGATATTTTACCTTATAAAAACCTTTTAATAAATAAAAAAAAAAAAAAAAAATAAAATATAAAAGACTTTGCTTTTATAAAAAATAAAGAAAGATATAGAAGAGTTCCTACTTCTATAAAAGAAAGAGATATATAGTAACCTTACTATAATTTAGAAGACTACCTTCTATAAAAGAGTAAAAAGAAGAATTCCTACTTCTAGAAATATTAAATAAAAAAAAAATAGATTTAAGAGATTTAAGCTAAATTAGCTAAGGGGTCCCTACCCTAGAGTAGTTATGGGCAAAGCATATAAACCAATAGATTTTATAATAAACTAATAATATCTCTAATATTCTAGAAAAATTAGAAATGTTAGCAGCTACTATTACCTCTGCCCTAGCTATAGCTTTAGAACCTATAGCTAAGCTAACATAAGAAAAACCTTAGGAAAGCTCTAAAAATTCTAATATTTTAAACTCTTTTAATAATTCTATTATTAAAGAATTTAATAAGAGGGTTTATAGCTTTCTAAAGGGGGCTAGGCTAAAGGGGCTAGAAAATTTTAATTAGTGGAAGCAGGCCCTAAATATCTAATTTAGGGCACTAAGAATACCTAATTTCTTAGAAAATCCTAGTATTGCTAAAAACCTTAGCGATCCTAACTAAGCTATAATTCTTATGCTTTTAAGAGATAGCTACACTAAAGGCCCCTAAAATGCTATAATTTAGTAAAAAGACCCCTTAGAGGTATATAGTGTTTTAATCCAGCAGTATTCTTAGAGTTCTAAAATATAGCGTAGTACCCTTTATAATTAATTTTATAGCCTAAATTTCTAAGGTTATAAGGGGTCCCTAAAGTCTTTTAATGCTTTATTTAATAACCTACTAGCTAGGCTAAATTTAGTAAGTGTTTTTATAAAGCCTATAGACTAAGTAAACTAATATTTATAAGCTCTAAAGTCAACTTTTCCTTAGTGGGCTAAAAGGTAATGTTTTTCTATAAGAACTAATAGGCCTTTAGGGGCCCCTATAGGGGCACTAAATTTGTAATTTCTTATAGCTAATTTACTTAAAGAGTAAAGGGATAAAAGCTCTTTAGTATTTAAAGCTCTAAATTATAGAGCTACTGCTTCTAAAGAATCTATATATAGAGGCTCTAAAGAAAATAAAACCTTTAAATATCCTAATAAGAATAAAAAGAAAAAAAAGAATTTCTCCTTAGAAAATAAGGGAAATTCTAACCCTAATTCTAAGAAAAAGGGGAAAAGTTAAGGCAAAAAATCCTTTAAAAAGGCTAAGGATAATAATAAGGGTTAAGAGGGATCCTTTATACTAAGAAATTTTAACCTTTCTTTAGGGGCTTTAGAGCCCTATAAAAGATTTAGTAGCCCTAGTGCTAGCAGTAATTCTAGTAAAGATTCTAGTATTTATTTATAAGAATCTATTACTCTTAGTAAAGCTAGTACTAAAGTTAATAAGCTAGAGAATAAAATATCCTCTAAAGCCTTTAATTTCTATAATAAAGAGATAAAAAACTCTCTTCTTTATAATATAGGTTTTACTGTTTACTTAGTTAATTCTAAGGAATATTTTATAAGTTATATACCTTATAAAAAAGGGGAAGCTAGGCTTATAACCACTAGTGGTAATCCTATTTATCCTAAGGGATATAGAAAGGCTAAATTTTTAGTTTTATATTAGTAAAATCCTAATAAATATAGGCCCCTAGTCCTATAAAATACATTATATTTTCCTAAATTAGATATAAATATAGTGAGCAGACTAAAGCACTATTTAGCAGGAGGCTGTATATAAAAGAATTCGCTATTCTTAGCTAATAAGTCTTATATTAGTATTTTAAACGTTAAAAAGCATAGATTTTTTATCTAGCTTAAAAATACTAATACCCCCCTTTTAAAATCTCCTTCTAGCTGCCCTTATACGCACTATAATAGTTATTTTAGTTATATAGTTACTAGTTACCCTATAGAGGTCTAAATTCCCTCTAAGGAACCTATATAAGCTAAGGAAGCTTTAGAAATTAAAGAATTAGAGAGTTTTAACCTAGAACCTACTAGTTTAGTAGCACCTTCTTTACTAAAGCTTATAAGCTAGGCACCTGAATTTATAGAAGTTTTTCCTTTTAATATAAAGCTATTAAAAGCCCCTAGAAAAATTATAAAAGAGGCTTTAGTGGATTTAATATCTAAATATCCTACTAAGATAGGCCCTAGGCCTCTAATAGCTCCTTAAGAGGCCTATAATTCTTAAAAGGCCTAGTAGGGAGCTATTAAAGAAGGTATTATAGTAGCTAAAAAAGAGCTTATAGGGGATTTTATAGAAGACCCTAAGCTAAATTTATACTAAAATTTACTAAGATTAGCTAGAATCTAGCATATTAGACTAGGGCACCTAGGTCTACTATTACTAAAGAAAACTAGCTTATTAGCTAAGGAAATCCTAGATTTTTCTAAGGTTAAAGAAAAGGATTTTAACTACTTAACCTATAATTAAACAAAAGCAGTTAGAAGGCCCTCTAAGACCCTAATTCTAAACCCCCCTAGGGCTTTAGATAGACTAAAGGGGGATATAGTAAAGATAAGCCCTATGCCTTATAATAAGCACCCTATATGCCTTATTCTAGTAGACTGAAAAACTAAATATAAGTAGCTATTTTCTTTGCTAAATAAGGAGGGCCCTACTATTTTCCTAGCTATAAAAGGGTTTTTTAGATCCCTAAAGCTTAATTTTAGTACCTACCCTAAACATCTACATTTTAATAAGGGTAGAGAGGTTAATTCTACTTACTAGCAGTAGCTAGTAAAAAAGGGGATAAAATTTACTACTTCTTTCCCTTATATTTATAAGCAAAATAGGCTAGCTAAAAGGGCTATCTATGTTATAATGGATAGACTACGGGCTACCCTACACTAGTCTGGTTTACCCTTATATCTATAGAATTTTGTTATTTTTGCTATTATAAATCTTATAAATATAATAGTAAATTCCACAAAACTAGCTAGCCTAGCATAATTATTAGCCGTAGATTTTAAAGAAAATGCCCTAATTACCTTAGAGATTAGCCCTACTAATTATAAGAGTATTAAGGCTATTAGCTCTTATTGTAAGGTTTTAATTCCTATAGAAAAAAGACCTAAAGCTTAAAAACTAGCCCCTAGGACTATCTCTAAAAGGTTATTAGCTAATTTAGGCTCTAAGACCTACTTAGTTTATATTCCTTCTAAAAGACTAGTTACTAAAACTAGCTTTATAAGAATTATAGAACCTATAGGCCCTATAAATTTGGGCCTCCCTAGGTCTTCTATAGGGGATATCTCTTTAAAGGGGGATTTAAGTGCCCCTTAGAACCTTCTATAGAATAATTCCTTAAAGGGGGAAAATAACTAAAATAGTGGTATTCTTATTAAGGATTACCCTATAGTATCTTCTAATTAGATAGTTAATAAAGAGCTTGAATTAATTTAGAGTCCTAGGGACCTAGAGTTAGATAAAAATTAACTAAATAATCTAGATAAAATGGATATTAACTTAGTAGCCCTTTTTAAGGAAACCTGCTATAAGGTATAGCTAAAGGCTAAAGAAAATAGGCCTAATAATAGCTCTAAGCCTAAGTCTTAGAAGCAAGCTTTAGCAAGCCTATAGAAAAAATAGTGGCTATAAGCTATTTTTAGTGAATTTAAGCAACTTTTAAAGGTAGGCACTTTTGAATTTATAGGAAAAGAAAATATCCCTAAGGGCTAGAGAGTGCTAAGAAATAGGCTTGTTTTAAAGCTTAAAAAGAATAAAGAAAATAATTCTTTAAAATATAAGGCTTAACTTATTACTAAAGGCTTTATATAAATAAAAGGCTTAGATTATACTAATACCTTTGCTACTACTAGTATTCCCCTTAGCTAGTAAATACTATTAGCTATAGCAGCCTAGGAAGACTAGGAAATAGAGTAAGTGGATTTTATAGGGGCTTTTTTTAATAGCTACCTAAAAGAGACTATTTATATGCAAATTCCTAAGGGATTTGTTGAATTTCTTAAGTAAAATCTATAACTAGCTAAGCTAGCTAAAAATTTAGCTATAAAGCTGCTAAGGACTTAGTTATTATACTAAGAAAATCCTTATATAGCTTAAAGCAAAGCTCTAGAGAGTGGCAATAGACCCTAACCTTAGTTCTTAAAAACCTAGGTTTTAGCCCTCTTACCTCTAACCCTACTATATTCTATAATTTAAAAATGTATACCTTTATTATAACTTATGTTAATAATTGCCTTTTAATAGGGGCGGATTTATAATATATTAAGAAGCTTAAGGAAGCCCTTTATAAGGCTTACTCTATAGAAGATAGGGGCCCTATAGAATTTTTCTTAGGGGTTTAAATTTAGCATAACTAAAAAAATAGAGTCCTAAAGATACACTAAAAGCAGTATATTTTAGAGGCCCTAGCACGCTTTAAGCTAGAAAATTACAAACCTATTAGAATTCCACTGTAGCTAGGGGTCTTAAAATAACAACTTATTAAGCCCTTTATATCTAAAGAGAATATAAAGGAATATTAGAGCATTATTAGTACTATTATATATCTTATGCTATTAACAAGACCTAATGTTGCTTTTGCGCTGCAGTGGCTTTTAATAGCCCTAGCTAGCCTGCATTTAGAGCATTTATATGCTGCTAAAAACCTGCTAAGATACCTTTTAGGTATAAAAGATTTAGCTATTATTTATAAGGGCCCTACCCCTATAAATAATATAAAAACCCCTAAGGCTAGCCCTAGCTCTAGCTTAGTTAGATTTTATAATAGCGATTTTACTAGAGATAGAAGCTCTTTTAAATCTACTTATGCTTATCTTTATAAGCTAGTAGAGGGCCTAATTAGCTAGAAATTAAAGAAAGCTAGCACTATAGCCTTATTAATAATAAAAGCAGAGTCTAACGCTATTTGTAAGACTTTCTAGGAGCTTTAGTGGCTTAAAGGGATTTTTATAGAGCTAAAAACACCTATAAAACCCTCTTTATAAATTTTCTATAATAACTAGGGAGCTATAAAAACCGCTTATAACCCTACTCTTTATAGCTATACTAAGCATACCCTTTTAAAATCTCACTATAACTAATAACTAGTCTTAAAAGGGCTTGCTAAAATCGCTTACCTAGATACTAAGAAAATGCCTACTAATAGGCTTATAAAGCCCCTTATAGGCCCTATATACCTTATTTTCTTAGAGCTTATAGGTCTAAAACCCCTATAATTTATTGCTAAAGGCTATAAAAAATAACGCCTAATTAAAGGCATAAAAAACAATAAAAACACCTAGAAAATTAAAAATAACTATAAAAATAAAGAAAGAATAAGGTCCCTGCTTTTAATAGCAATACCTTTACAAAATACTATACTTTATTATAGTAAAAAGTTACTTACCCTAAAGCCCTAATTTTAGGCTCTATAATACTACAATCCTTTTTTATTTTAGAATTTTCCTAGATTTTATATAACTTTTTCTTTTGCTTTTACCCTTAGCGCCCTTATAATAACTATCCCTAATACTTCTTTAGAGAGGGTGTTAAAAATAATAGGGTTATTTATAGGGGATTCCTTACTATTAGTGCTATAATTATAGCGCTAATAGAAGCACTTTATAGAGGGCTTAATAAGCTAGTGTAAGCTAGTAAGCATATGCGCATGCAGGTGGCATAACTATGGAATTCTGACTAAAGGTTATATATACATAGGCTTATAGCTGTAAGGTTCCTATAAATCCTTACTTTTTAACCTTTTCTACCTATTTTAATAGTTATATAGTTAGACTAATAGCTATAAGGTAGGCCTAGTCTTTAGGTTAGATTTATAAGGTAACTAATAAAGATATAAAGAAATAAATTAAAGGATATAACTAAGCTAGCTAATAGCTGCTTAGTTAGGGAAGGTAGCTACCCTATAATATATATTTTTTACTATTTTTTTTAATAAAAAGGAATTTATAAAAAGTCTTAGGACTAGATTCTTTATTGCTAAATTCTAGGCTTTTTTTCTATATAAATATCTAAAAATTAGTTTTATAGTGTTATATATTAATTTTTATTAAGTTAACTAATTATAAGTATATTAATAGCTAATTTATATAGCTATAAATCTATTTTTTTATTTTCCTATATAAATAAATTTTATAGAAAATAGAAAGTGGCTTATAAAGCCTAGCTAGCGACTAGGATCTACTAATAAGGTTAGTAGGTATATAAGGGAAGGAAGTAAAAAACCCCCTCACAGCTGCTAACTATATAGACTATTAGAATCACTCTTACTAGCCACGCACACCTATAAAGTTAGATATTAGATATAATTTATTAGATATTATTATTGCAAATTCTTTAGCGAATTAAATAGTGCTAAAAGCAACGCAAAAGCTTCCATATTTCGTGAGATATAGTGGACTACAGCTTGCTGCAGTGCTCTGCTCTGCAGAGCAGTGGATTTGTGCGTGCACGCTCACTAAGCCCACTACCTTAGTAAGCTGTGCTCTATAGCACCCACCTCCATTATTTCTAATAAAAGTTAATATTTAAAGTAATACTATAATAGTATTCTATAGCTTTATTATAGTTTATTTGAAAAATATTATAGCCTATATAATAGTTATATATATATTTATTAAAAGCTATAGAAATCTTAGTAAGCTTTACTAAGTTTTTTTAATTAATTTTATTAATAAACACTAGCTTTTATTTAAAGTATATATAAAAGTTAAAAAAGCTTTTTAATAACTATTAATATAATTAATTAAGTTTTAAAATTATATATTTTTATTAATATAAATTTATATATATTTTACTAAGGTATATTAAAAATTATTAAAGGTTATAATTAAAGTTTTTCTTTAGTTTAAAAAAAGGGGTAATTTATACTTAAATATATAATACTAAGCTTTAGTAAATAAAAAACTATTAGTTATATATACTATTAATAAAATCCTAGTTTATATTTAGTTTATAAGCTATAAAGCTTCTTTA
>AFRA01001450.1:0-10256 GCA_000223055.1 Claviceps fusiformis PRL 1980
CACATATGACTTACCATTTCGTAGATGAATACAAACACCTCTCCGACGTCTTAATAACCGCATCCTGAAGCGCATCCCGCAGCTGCAAAATCTCCTGCGCATTGAGCGCCATCGTCTGCGTCTGGGAGCTGAATGTTGACCTCGAGGGGTTTTTCTTTCATTCCTTTCTTTTCCTCTCTTTTCCCCTTTCTTTTTCTTCTTCTCCTTCTTTGTTATTCTTTCTTTCTTCCTTTTTTTTTCTTATCTCGTTTTTTTTTCTTCCTCTTGTATTTCCCTTTCCCCCAGACCCTTAACCCCTCCGTTCTACCAACCCAAACAGTCCAGACAACCCAGACAGCCAAAAAGCCAAACAACCCAAAAAGCCAGTCGCGTCACCCCGCCCCCGCCAACGAGCCAGAAAATCCACGAAAAAGAAACAACCCGCGAGCGGTGCCGGTGAAACCGAGCCTTCAAACGGGTTTGTCTGTAGGTTTTTTTTTTGTGTGTGCGTTCGCCCGGGCCAAGGAAGTCGTGTCGTGTGTTCTGGCGCTGCGCTGGAGACAAAAACGGCGTGGTTGCTTCCCAACTTGGAAGCGGCTGGGGAGCTTGTCGCGTCACTGGGTTGCATATGCAGCATGGCTGTAGCTGGCTACCTTGGGCGGTTCGTGGATGGGATACAGTGCTGCACTGTCTGGGGGACTGTGTGGGGACTGTGATTGGTGAGACCGACTCTGGAGTCTGAACTCGTTGGTGTTGCTGGACAAAAAAAAAAAAAAAAAAACTTGTCGCACAAGAAAGCGGATGTTATCCCATCTGAATGTTCCCCATATCGCGTGCAACAACAATGGCAACAGGTCATTCAAAGCATCAGTCATAACTACCGTAGGCGGAGGTACTACCCACAGAAAGTACGCAGGCAACAACAGCTACCAATGTAACCCCGGACCCATTGCCCAATCAACCTGATCACTTGCCCCTCCTTCGATTATCCAGTTCAACAGAAACGCCATTCTGGGGCCCTTGCCTCTGAGCAAGTATCCAAATATTCATGTATTCCTTCCATGTTCTCATATTCTCATCCTCGCCCATCCCATTCTTCCGCCCCACGGGTTTCCGAATGCGGTTGTTCTCCGCAGACGAATGCCGCATGCAAGTCACCCTCTAGAGCCAGTCACGGCCAGCCAGAGCCAAGACAAAGAAGGAGAAAGAGAACGACGGAAAAGAAAGGGGAAAGGGAAGAAAGGCAAAAAAAAAAAGGAGTGAATAACCTCAACGCCGAGTCCTCTCCTATTTCCCGCTTCCCCGCTTCCCGTACGCCCCAAAAGTAGTTGAAAGAAAATGAAAAGGAATGCCATTGCCATTGCCAAAGAGTCCCCAACACTCAGCGTGCCCTAGTTACCAGAGGTTCCGGGGGATATCTTGAGGGCGGCCGAGAAGGCGCCTCACGATGCAGGCGACGCAGAGACATGGCCGGGACGGCTGGGACGGCCGGTACAAGCTGATTCTGGCGGGAATCGTTGGGGCAATACCTTGGTTTCGAATTGGCACCAGACCTCGGGCTGCTTTGTTGGCGCTGAAGGCCCACGACGGAATGAGGCGGGGGATATTGCGATGGCGGCGGCGGCGGCGGCGGTGGCGGAGAAACTGCAGAAACAAGTCTGACGCCGGCGCTGCTGTTGCGGCGAGAAGGATTTCTTCGCAAACCGGCATCGCGAGCGTCGCGAGCGTCTCGGACGTCCCTCGCGACACCGCCGCTGGTGGCTGCGAAATTGATGAGAGGATGGCCTGGTGGATATCGCACGCCCGCGCTGTTGAACCCGCTTTGAAAGCGCGGCGGTTCGCAGTTGTCCTTGTTAAAGTTGAGCAACGGAGCGGGATGCCTCTCGCGGCGAGAGACGACGCATCCGGTTGTGGAGGAGGAGGCGCCGGGACTGGTGCGAAACGACAAGGATGCAGGCGTGTCGACAGCAGTCATTGGTCTCCGTTGTTGTTGTTGTGGTTGTTGTTTATATTGTTGTGGTTGTTGGTGATGATGATGATGTGTCGTGTGTCGAGTACGAGCCGAGTGCTCTGCCGCCGAGGGGAACCACGATCTTGGTTCATCTTTCTTTCGCCCTTGCTCAACCTGTTTCGTGGACATCTCCGCCATGTTTGTTATACCTCCATTGAGAAGTGAAGGTGCTTCGGTAAAGGGCCCGTCAACATGCTTGGCAGAAGGAGACGCGGATGCTGTCGCTTCAGCTTGCTTGCGCCTCTCATACGTGTCACCCAGGAGACCGCCAATAGAGAATTCAGGCTCGTCCTCGCTGACAATCCTCGGAGTCTCCCGAGTGACCGAAGCGTTCCTTGATCTTGTTGTGACCGCTTTGGATTGAGCAGAAAGCGACTTTTGTAGTTGGGCCTCATCAATAACGATTTGGCTCATGCGAAATTCATTGACATCCATCAGAGGCTCGGCCGCGGCTTCATCTGCACGGATCAAGACTTTGCCATCCGGCTGATGGCCATTCTTGACCATCTTGCTGTTCTTCTTGGGGCTTGCCATGTTGTTTCTGGTGATGATGTTGTTGTTACTGTTCTGGTTGTTATCGTTGTTCCTGCCAGCATCAAGCATAGGCTGAGACGGCTTATCCTCCTTCTTCGTCTTCCCCAAATCAACCATCCGATTCACCATGTACCAGCTCCGCCAACCGTGAACCTTTTCATAAAACAGAGCAGCCTGTTGAGCATCTTCCGTGGAGAAGAAGTGAACAAAATTCTCTCCGTTGGGAAAGACGACCGTCTTTTGCTGACTCTTGATGGCATAGCAGAACCTCTTTGGAGGGCGGAGATGGCGACGCATCTCGCTCTCCTTGGGAGTGTAGACGTCGAAGTCGGTGAGGTGGCAGAGGACGGAAGACTCCTTGTCACATGGCTGAGCATTGACCGATTTGGCAGCATAGATCTGCCCGTTGTCAAGCAGCGTCACCCATCGTTTGTTCCACTTCCCAGGCCTTGACGAGTGGTGCATTTGTATGGAAAACCCACCAGGTGGCTCCTCCGTACGCGGGACGGACTCCATATCAAAATGATGTCCATCATTTGGGGTAGTAGTGTCGCACGACATGATGAGCAGTGAGTTCTGTATGTCGCGATCCCAGGAATTCATCACGTCACGAATGCGTTCATAGCGACGCAGGCGGCGCTCTAAGCCGAGAACAGTGTAGCATTCAATGATGACACAAGTCGTCGGGGTCAGTTGGTGCCTCGTCGTCTCGGCGGCTGCCGTGAGAATATCCAGTGGTGAGGTGTCTGCCGTGACGGGCAGATTGATTGTCGACGATAGACATCGAACAACGACTCGCTACGTTGTGAGTGTTTTGTGTCAGCCTCTCTGGTTTGTGTATACGTGTTTGTGTGTGTGTGTGTTATATAAAAACGCGCAACAAAAAAAATAAAAGACAGAGAGAGAGAGAGAAAAGGGAAAAAAAAAAAAACCACCTCGGGAGACAAGAACGAGGAAAAGATACCAGAATCGGTTCACACTTACGCGGTCTCCGCCATTGATTGCAGATATGGGTGCGTCCGTTTGTGGCACAATGCCCCTACCGCCAGGTTCAATAAAGCTCATCTTGTTGGGTACGGGAACCGACAGCGTCGATGGCTCTT
Source organism: Claviceps fusiformis PRL 1980 (assembly GCA_000223055.1). NCBI lineage: Eukaryota > Fungi > Ascomycota > Sordariomycetes > Hypocreales > Clavicipitaceae > Claviceps > Claviceps fusiformis. The sequence continues at coordinate 3,628 of AFRA01001450.1, forward strand.
CCACGCTGCTATCAAGACTAAAGTGACTCAGAGTTGGTGAGAAAATGGCAGAAGAAATGGTGCTCGGGGTGCCTGTGGTGCTTGGGGTGCTTGGCTGACTGGCTCTGGCGGTGACAGTCGCTCGCTTGGTCGTTCTTGAGAAGAAGGAAAGCTTTTGAAGAATGAGGCGCTTTGTTTTGGGCGGTGTGACAAGCTGGGCCTGGAGTCGCGCAAGGTCGAGCTTCTTCTGTTCGGCGAGAATGCGATCAGTTTCAGCCTCGAGACGCGCGACCTCGTCGGTAAGGAGCTCTTGGCCGCGTTTCCTTGTCTCGGAGTGGGGAGCGTGTGATGGCGATGGAATGAGACGCGCTGAAGGCTGTATGGGAGCGGCCCCCGGCACAGATGTCTTGTTGGACTCTTTGTTGGCCTCTGAATCGGATGATTGAGATGCGGACTGGTCCCTTGCATGGCTGGCGTCTTGGCTGGGCTCTTGGCTGGGCTCTTGGCTGGGCTCTTGGCTGGGCACGCCCAAGCCCACGACGCCTCGAGGGACGCCTCGATGGAGGGGCGAATCGACCGACGGCTCCAGGGACGACTCCAGGGACGACTCCAGGGACGGCTCAAGGGGCGACTGGAGACGCTCTAATCCCCGCGCGTGACGCATGCGGGGTTCAAGGGCCATTGTCCCTGATGGACCGTCGCTGCCGCTGCCACTGTTGTCTTGTTGACGTGCATGTCGCATGTCGCATCGCGTGGCGTCGGGCCTGCTGCTGGCCAATTCTCCGGCCAACTCACTGATCGACTCGGACTCGCCAACACCAGCCAGTGATTTCCTCGCCGCGTGCTCGGCAAACAAGGCCGGCGACTTGAGCTTCTCCAGCATTCGGAGTTTCGACTGCGCCGCCACGTTGATGGGCTTGGGGCACAGCACTTTGGTCTTCCGGGGCAAAGACGGCATCTCGCGGACAGGCGCGCACTCCTGCGGCTGCCGCTTCAGAGCACGACGGAAGCTCGTCAGGCTCCTGGATCGTGTGCGCAATGAATTGGAGCTGCCCGCTGTCGTCGTGCCATCGCGCGAACTGCCGAAGTGGTCGTCGCTGCCGGGACTGCCATTGTTGTCTTCGAACACATCAAAGTCTCGTGTTATTGACATGCTTTTGCCCCGGAGTGTACGATAACGCGACAGGCCCTGCCGAGGCGGGGATGCGACTGTCTCCACGGGGCCAGGGCCGGGGCCAGGGCCAGGGTCGGGTTCAAAAACCCCTGCCACGGCATCGTGCGCCATCTTCTTATTTGATCGTGTTAAGATAGATGGGTACTGTGTGTGGGTGCTGACACTGCTGTGTATTGTCGACTGCTGCGTGGACGTGTGTATCAATGCCTGGGCAAAGAAAGAAAAGAAATGAAAAGAGAAACGAAAAGAGAAAGGAGAACAGAGAAAAAAGAACAAAAAAAAAGACGAGAAATGAGAGGCAGAGGCAGTAATGTAGAATTACTTGCAACTAGCCACTTGTCTCGCTCAATTCCAGTCGTCGGTCCCTCTTTTGATGGGTAACTTTTTCTCTTCGCACTCGGCAATCTTGACACTCCATCCAATCCCTGCAGAAATGAGCTAAATTCGTCGACCCAAGGCGATCCACTCCAACACCAATCGGAGTTTTTCAATTTCGAATGAGAATCTCGTCGTGCGTGCTAAGATGAGAGTTGCTGCCAAGTCCATGCAACGTCTTCTCACCCACGGGCCACGTATAAACCCCGATGCCCGAGTTGGAACCAGGGACATAGAGCCCTGGATCGGAAGAAAGGAAAAGATGGAGAAAAATAGAAACGAATGAATAAACACAGACCAGAAAAAAACGAGTGTGATCACGGTGAGCAGTGAGGAGCAGTTGGGGAAAAACAAGCGGATATCGTCAGGTCAAAAGTCCAACAAACGACTCCAAGTAGACAACCATTTCGGGACAAACAGGACAAAGGGGACGGGGGAGGCAGGAAAAAAAAACATAAATAAAATTCGCATTCGCAGTAACGACATCTGGGGACGAAACAATAAACAGAGACACCACGCACCGCATCCCACACCGTACGCGCAATGGCGATCCCACCGTGCTAATGCCGGAAACATGCCATCGATACACGTGTTGTGATGAACCAGACGACTCGTTGTCTTTCCTCGTGTCTTGGTTATCGCGCTAATCAGTCTAGGTAGTCACCGTCCACGGACAATTGTCTCTGTTTTTCCGCCCCTTTGCTGGTCCTGGACGTGGTAGCAATGAGCATGCATCACCGACTGTTGCAATGGCAACATGCCGGAGCATTCCACACTTTCGCCAGACTCTGCATGTCTCGGGCCTCAATGGCCAATATCCGTCCGAAATCATCAACGTCTCGGCCAGACCAGACACGTATGCCCACAGATACAGACAGTCCTTGTCAATCGTTTGAGCAGTGAGCACCGAGTCTTTTGAGTCCGGTGACAGTCGTTGCCTGCGACTGTCCTCGTCACACGAACCCTGCCATGCCGATATGTAGCTCAAGACCTACGTCGGTGACCATCCGAGCTGACTGATCATTGTCAAACACCTGATTTCTGTTCTTCTTTTTTTTTTTTTTTGACAAGTATATCTCTTTGTTTAGCTCGCCCCATCGTTTTTGTCCATATGCTTCGTACCTCTGTGAGCCACGGTCCCATTCTTGAAGCAACCCTCGCCTCACGCCGGGGCAACACTGCATTCTGATGTGCTCAATGCAGTCAATTGACAGGATCGCACAGCATCTCCACCAGGCACCTGCTTTCGTATCTCGATACGTGTGCATACAAGTTGACTTTTTCATGCAGTCTGGCTCTTTTGACGGGCAGCTTCGGCGGGTTGAGATCCGGTCGGTAACCGGAATTGAATTGGCAACGGACATCGTTCCTCCATAACGAGTTGCCCTGCATTGACGACCTCGCAACAAGCGCTGCGCTGCTGTGAGCGTACATTGAACCCACCAGGCACATGTCTCTCTCTGCGTCTACGTCAATGGGGACGGGAACAGGGCCCTCATTTGTTCTTTTTTTTTTTGGCGCACATGTGTGTGTGATTTCTTGATTTCGCCGTTCGGCGTGAACTCAGCGACACTAAATCCGCTCAGCACTCGCTCCGGTGAGATGCTCGAAAATGAAAAGTGACATTTATGCCGCGCCATGATCCGAGATTTCTTGCGTGGTCGCAGCGCAGAACGATTGGAATGATATTTTCTTTTGTCGCCAGACAATCTGTCCTTGGTAGCTTCCTATCTGAGAAAAGACACGTTATGTTATTATCATGCTTGGGTATTTATTGGTTGCATACTGATGCAACTGCCCCAGCCTCTCGGACATGATCGTCCTTGGCCTTGCGCTCTGATCTCTGAACCCTGGCTTCTTTGGAGAGGCCGCGTTGAACAATCTACCCCCTCTTCCAAAAAAAAATTTTTTCTTGAATTTGCCAGTGAGAGGTTTAGATGATGCTTGAGAAGAATACTGTCTGATCCACATTGACCAACCTCAGGCCGCGTTCATCCGCAATCCCTACCAACTCTGCCCGATTTCAAGATTTCCCAACCTACTCCTCTTTCTACTGACTAAATGCCCGCACCTCTCGGCGCCACCATTCAGTAAAGTTGGTAGTAGTAGTGTCGATTCCAAGCTTCTTGAGCGCAGAGGTGCTCAGATGGCAGTCGTATGGGCGTTGCACTATTGCGTTGGGATCATTGCCCTGGACATTGGCTTCGATGTTGGCAATATCGAGTTCCATCATCTTTGCAAAAAAGTGACAGATTTCGTACTTTGTCATCCTATCTTCACTTGAAAATTGGAGCACCGTCGGCAGTGTCCCACGGTCGCCTGCTTCATCTACTTCAAGATATTTGACGGCGACGTCTATTTAGTCGTCGAATTAGCTATTTCTTCTCCTCAGGTGATGTCTCCAGGTATCTCCAGGATGCAGGTGTCTATTTTTTTTTCTTGTTTTTCTAAGTATTGTTTTACTGTTGTTGTTATTATTTTTGGCCTGCTTCAACAGACGCGTGCCACAACAAGAACATCCGTCGAGAATGGAACAGACACGCTAGTTTTGAAACATACCTCGACACACGCGACCAACATCCTCCGTATTGGTAGGATAGCGAATAGCCCAGTGGTCCATTTGGATCTTGGTGCCTTCGGTCTGAGCTTTCCACACTGACTCCATCAAGACATTGACAGCGCTCTCGGCAGGTGTTTCTGCATGGCCATACAGAACAGGAACTCGCAATACGACTGCCAACCCAACTTTGTTCATCTTTTCGGCGACATCGAGGACAGCGATTTCGCCGTCCCGTTTTGTCTGACCGTACAGGTTGGTAGGTCTGGGCTCTGCATCAGCTTCATACGGTGCATCACCAGGCGTGCCGGGAAAGACGTAGTCGGTGGAGATGTAAATGAGAAGAATGTCCCTTGAAAGCGCTACCTCTGCAAGCCGCTTGCTTGCTGCAGTGTTCAAGGCTCGAGCAGCATCTGGATATTTGTCCACCTTGTCTGGGAATCTTTGAGCCGCGGCTAATGCAGTGGTTAGACAGGGCTTCTTTTTCTTTTTCTTTTTCTTTTTCTTTTTCTTTTTCTTTTTCTTTTTCTTTTTCTTTTTTCTTTTTCTTTTTCTATTTCTATTTTTTTTGGTAGTTACTAGGTACCAGGGCAAAGTTTTGCTCCTGCTTGAGCGACATACCGTGAATGATAACGTCAGGTCTGCACGATTTCGGAGTGCACACACGCCGTTAGCAGCCAACACCACCTTCAATTTTTTTTTCCTGATCTGAGTAATGTGAGAGAGCACAAACTTGGTCTCGTTCAGAAGCTTCTCAAGTTCTGCAGTATCCTCATTCTCGAGGTTCAGTCTCAGCACGTCGACGCCATCAGCGCGTGAGTACCCCGCCCCCTTGACAGTCCAGCCAGGGCTTCGACGAAAGGCGTTTGTGACCTCGCGACCAAGCAAGCCGGTGGCACCCGTGACAAGCGCTGTTCGTGGGGCGCTTCCTGACATCTTGCCCCGCGGTGTGTTGGCAGACGAGTCTTGTTCGTTTGCGGTGATTTGGCTGCTTTAGGGCTGCGCCTACGGTTGCGCGTGAGATTTGGAATGGGGAAAAGTGGCCGTGAAGTAGGATGATTCTTTTCGACGGATTGCGACTGAGGTGACAGCTGGTGGATCTTTGCAGCGGAAGGAGCGCCGCGCCGCACCTGCTGCCGCCATGGAGGGGCCAATTGGAGCTGTTTTGGTCACTTTTGAGGTTGATGAGTTGGCGCCGGACGCGCGGATGCTTATGAGCGGCAATTTCTTTGCACGAAGTAATTCAACAGTATTCATTCAGAGATATGGAGATTAATTACATGCACTTCGGCTGAAGCTGAACCTCATGCTGTATCCAACAAAAGCGAGATTCACAGCTTTAAAATCCAATGTACTTCAACTGCAGGGTAATCTGCGTACCTACTACCTGGTGTTACAGACCGCCCCTACGGATCGGACTAACCTTCTTCCGACCGACGGCTTAACTAATCATATCACACACAGCGCTTGCTGCATATATATAGCGAGCTATGCCCCTAATTACTATATATTAGCTATAAGCTTCTTTTATAATTACTATATATTTCTTATAAGCTTAAAATAGCCTTTTTTTATATAAACTATTCTTTAAATTTAAATATTATAACTAGGTAGTTTTTAATAACCTTATAATTTATTACTTAGCTTAACTATTTTATAAATCTTTTAACTATACTTAACCTTAGCTATTATATATTAAAAACTTTTATTTAAATTTATATTATATTACTTTAAGTAATATTTAATATTATATTTACCTTAGCTGTGATGGATTCGAGCTGGAGGCTCGGATCCTTAGCGGAACAGGAGAGGAGCATGTAAGGAGCATATAAGGAGCATGTAAGGTGACCCACCTCACCCAGAGGGTAAACCCTATAAGCATATATTATATATAAACTAGATACATAGTGGAGGGGGATAGTAACCTTTCCTTCCCCCTTATGGATAATAATAACTTCATCGACACTAGATTACAGTCGCTATCTAGGCTAGTCCATAACATTAGCTTTTATTTTAAAATTTACTTTTATTTTTTATAAACTTATTATTAAAAAGCTTATTATAAAAATTTAATAGCTTAGTTATTATATAAAAAGATTCTTTATTTTTAATAAAATAAATAAAATTTAAAATAAAACCTTAAATTTAAAAACCTTAGCTTTTATAATAATATTATTTTTAAGCTTTAAAGCTTTTTTATTTAGCTTAAAACTTATTATTATTTTTATTTTTAAACCTTAAGTAAGCTAGTTTAAAAGATATTATATATTAATAAATACCTTAAAGGGACTATGTTTATATAGTTTAAACTTATTATAAAAAACTATTTTAATAATAATAATAATAATAATAAAAAAATAAAACTAAAATTATTTTTTTTAATTTTAATAAATTTAAAAAAGCTATTAAAAAAGCTTTTAAAATAATTAATAAAAACTAAGTTATTATTTAATAAATAAATAAAATTAAATAATAAAAATTTATAATAAATTATACTATTAAGTTTTAATAGCTTACTCTTTAACTTAATTAAAATAATAAGCC
>AFRA01001451.1:0-10247 GCA_000223055.1 Claviceps fusiformis PRL 1980
TAAATAGCTACTATAATCTAGTATTAATAAAGTTATTATTATTTATAAAGAGAAAGGAAAGACTACTATCTCTCTTTATTATATATTTATTTTATATATAATATATACTTATAGGGTTTACCCTATATGTATAGTAGGTTACCTTATATACTCCTCTTCTGCTCCGCTAAGAATCCGAGCCTCTAGCTTAAATCCATTATAAAAAACACTAATCTTTATTTACTTTTTTTATTAATAAGACTAAAGCTATTATTAATAAAAAAAAGGTATATATTTATTTTTATTTATGAAGTTTATTATTTACTTTGAAATTTTAAAAAGCTAATTATAATGTTTATTATAAAAAAAGGCTTAAAAACAGATATTCTAAGCTATTCTTTCTTTTTATAAAAATAAGTATAGTAATATATATAGCCTTTATAAAAAAGTAAAGTATTAGGCTTTTTTAAAAAAGAAATTTAAAATTCTATAATTCTTTAAAAAGCTAGGCTTATATATTTCTTTTAATGTAACACTAGGGGTTTCAATATAAAAGCTAAAACTTAATTTATTTCTTATAAGCTAGTAGCTATAAAGGAAATTAAAGTATTGCATTTAATAAATTATTTAATAAAACTAATATAAACTAATTCTAAAATTATAAGTATAGGTATTAAAGTATAGTAAGCCTTAAATATATGTATTATAATTCTTAAATAAGATTTAATAACTAATAAGCACTAGTTTATATCAAGTATAATATAATCATAACAAGGCTATAGTACCTTTGCAATATAGTTATAAAAAGCTTAAAATAATATAAGCTATTATTAAAAATATTTAGCTATTTAAATTGGCTTTAGAATAGATAAAATAAGTAATATAAAGATATATATTAAAGCTACTATAATAAAATAGTATAAGATAAATAGTTATAATAAAGGTTTATAAGTAAAAAAGCTAGAATCTTTAAAGGCTAAGTATTTAAGCTATTTCTTTACTTATAATAATAAAAATATTATATTTATTATTTATTTAAATATTCCTAAACTTAGTTTTATTATAAAAAAGTAAGAAAGAGAATAATACTTTTTTTATTATTTATTTTATTTTTTTATAAACCTTTAATCTATACCTTAATTATAAATACTTTACACATAATATATTATAATATTTTCTTTTATTAAAACTTAAGTAATAAATTTTTGTTTTAAATTTAAAAATTTTTTTAGTATAGTTAGCTTTTTATTAAAGGTATAAAAAATATAAATAAAGGTAGCTAAGGTAGCTATATGAAGTTAGTAAATAACTAACAAAAAGTATTTTATAATTTAATAGCCCTTATTATTGTAATATAAGTATTAGCTTACTTATTCTTAATACAAAATTACTTTTTTAATACTTAAGTAATATATATTACTTAATATAATATTATTACCTATATATTAGCTTTAAGGCCTTAAAAAGTAAGTAGTATTAATACCTATTATAGTTATATTATTATTATAGTTATAACTTAAGTATTAATATTATTAAATCTTAACTTATTTCTTGATTTAATATAAATTAATATTTAAGGTAATATTATAATATTATATCATTATTACTAAGTATTTTAAATAGGCAATATTATAGCTTATATAATAATTCTTTATTTATTTCTTAAACCTTATATAAAGCTTTATAAGCTTTATTATATGTATTTATATATTAGTACTTACAAAATAAAGCTTTTACTTAAAGTAAATAAAAACTTTTATAAATTATTTATTTAAATATTACTTTATGTAATTAAGCTTAAAAATAATATACTTTTTTAATATAGGTTTCTAAATATTATGTTAAAGTATTTAAAGAAATAGCTAGAAATATACTAATAGTTATTAATTAGTTTAAAAAATAATATAATATATATTTATATCTTAAATAATAAATTTTAATAAATAAAAAACTATTTATTATAATTAATAGTAATAAAGTTAAAGTTAGCCTTTAATTTATATACTATAAAGCTTTACTAAGCTTAAAAAAAGGCTTTATTATTATTATAAGAATTCTTTATAAGAAGTAATTTATAATCAAGTTATATTTAATTAAAGTTTATTAAGTTTTTTATAAAGAAAGCTTAATTTATTATAATTATTTAATAGTATAGTTTTTTAAGCTAAGGTATTATAATAAAAATAGTTTTATAAAAATAGTACAAATTTTATATATTATTCAATTAAGATAACTATTTATAATACTAGAAGTTTAAAATATTACTTATATAAATATAGTTATTATAAGGTATATAGTAATGGTTAATAATTATTATAAACTAGCTTAAAAGGTATTCAAATTTTAGTATTAATAGTATTATTATTAAATATAAAGGCATTAAAAAGGAATCCTAACGTAACCCTTCTACATTTTACTAAATATAGACTTATAAGTAGGGCTAGCCCTAATAGCATGTAACACTCCCCCTCTCTATCCCTGCTATACCTCTAATAAGGATCCGAGCATCCAGCTTGAACCCATTACAACCTATTAAAATTTCTATCTTTCTTTTATTATTTTTTTTTATATATATACATTTTTACTTCTCTTTACTTTTTTCTTTTTTTAGTAATAAAGTATTATTTACTTTATTACTTAAAGAGAGGAAAGTACTATAACTTTTCCTTGATTTATTTAATTCTAAAGTCTTTATAAAGTAGCCTTATAGCTATAAAGATATATTAAAATAAGTATACTATTTTAATTATATACTTTATAGTCTTTTAATACCCCTTCTTAAATAGCTTTATAATATATTTACTAAGCTTTTTAAATATAGTTTTAAGTGCTTTTTTAGTAAGCTATATATTTTTACTTATAATAACTTTATTTTTCTGATACTTTATATTAATAATGTTATTATAATAGCTTTCTTTAATGCTATTATAAACTCTATACTTAATATATTAAAATTATAATATAAGCTTAAGTTAGTAAGTATAGTTTAAATATCTCTAAGTATATAATTTAAATAAAATTATAATTATTAAACTATTTTATTTTATTAAAAAAAGTATATTAATTTTATTCTTTAATAATATAATACTTTAAGCCTAACCTTATTTATATACTTTAGCTACTTAAGCTTAAAATACTTTTTAATTTAAAAAATTTTAATACTTAAAATTTTAAAGAATTAATAATATAAAATTAATTATTTTAACTAGCTTTTAATATATATAAAGCTTAATATTATATATATGGTAAATAAGCTTAGTTAAATAAATTTAGCTTTAAAGTAAATTAATATAAACTTAAAGAAGTATTTTAAAGATATTTTTAAGAAATAAAGAATATAAAGATTTTTCTTAATAATATATAAAATAATAATACTATTAATTACTTTTTTTAAGTTTATAGTTATAATAATACCTTTCATAGTAATAACCTTAATATAAAGTACTTTATAGCTAATTATATTATAATAATTAATAGTAATACTATTCTTTAAGCTTTAAAGTAATACTTTATAGTTATATTAAGTATTATTATTATTATTAATACGCTAGGAGGCCTTTAAGGGCCTCTGTTTAGTGCCTCTGCTTCCTAAATTATATAGGAAAAACCCTAGGATAGGGGGGAAAACCTATATATAATATTTATATCTCTACTTACCTAGGCCTATATAGGGCCTATAGTAGTCTTTATTATAAAATATAAGTATATTACTTACTAAGCTTTATAGCTATAGTTACTAAAAAAAGTAAGTATAATAAGTCTAAGTTTAAAGAAAAGAATATATAATTTAAATTAGAGTTAGGGTAAGGTTAATACTATAATAGTAATAGTAAGTAAAAGTTATAATATTATAGTAAGAGTATATTATAATATGTATAAATAAAAGTAATAATATAGTAATAATATATAACTTTATAAGTAAGTAGTATTAAACTTAAAGTTAAAATAAACCTATATAAAGGCTAATTAAAGCCTAGAGAATAGTAAAGGTAGCTTAATACACTATATTAATATAACCTAGTATAATATAGTTATAATACTAGCTAACCTTATTTATCTCTACTATAGTATAATAAAGATATATTCTATAAGTAAGGGGAGTTAGGTATTATTAATATTTATATTAATACTTAGAAAGTGCTAATATAAAGCTAGGTACTTTAGTGTAAAGCTACCTTAATAGCTATAATAGCTAGCTAATAATTATATAGCTAAGCTAATAATTATATAAAAAAAAGTTAATAATAGCTATAAAAAAAATAGTTTTTTTATTCTTTTTTTTTCCTTTTTTTTTTTATAATTAAGCTTTTAAAGTAAGTTATTTCTTTTTTAATACTTTAGTAAAAGTAGCTTAATATACCTCTTACTAAGTAATATTAAGCTTAATTTAGTTTTACTAACCTTAGCTAAAATACTTAATAAAAAAAGGAAAATATAACTAATAAATATATAACCTAAGTTTAACTTAAGGCTACTATTAATATATTAAAGTAAGGTATTATTAAAGTATAGCCTTATAAATCTTATATTACTTATATAAATATTATTAGTTATTTATATTAAAATTAAAAAAGTAAGTTCTTAACTTAAGGTTAATATAAATTTAGTGCTAATATAATATAAGTATCTTTAAAGCTTACTTTAAGTATATTTAATAAAGTAAAATTTATTTTAAAATAAGTAATAATAATATATTTAATTAAAGGTAATATAGGTTTTAATTAAGCCTATAGCTAGCTTATATTAATTTATATTAATAAAAAGTAAAAAAACTTTTTTAAATATAAAAAAACTATTTTAATACTATTATTAATATTAATAAAAATAATAATAATTCTAAAGCCTTAATAAATATAAGTCTTTTTTAATATAAAGCTATAGTTATTAATATAATATAAGCTAGTTATAATAATTTTTAAAAAAAGGTAATATAGCTTATAAAGTAAAATAATATAAAGAAAGTAGTAAGTTAAGCCTTTAATAAAGCTAGCTTAATTACTTTCTTTAAGTAGGAATACCTAAGCTATTTAAAGTATATTATTATTATATTAAAAAAGTAAGTAAAATAAAAGGTAATATAAAGGTAATATAAAGCTAAAGAGTATTAAGCTAGTATTTTTATTTATTTTTTAATATAATAAATAAAAGAGATTACTTATAGTTAATCTATTATAGCTTTAAGTAGAAAGTATAGCTTTATTAATAAATATATATCTTTTATTATAATACTTATTAATAAATATTTATATTATTAATAATAATATTAGTAAGTAAGTAGGTTAAAGCTAATATAAGCTCCTTATAAGGCTATAATTAAGTAATATTAAGTATTTTATTTTTTAAAAATATTTATAGCTAGTTAATTAAGGTAAAGTAAAGAATTTAGCTAGTTTAAAGAAGTTATTATATAAAGTAGTAAGCTAAAGGGCTTTATTAAAAAGCTAAGTAAATATTATAATAATTATATATTAAAGGTATATTAAGTTTATAAAGGTAAAGGTAATAATATTTTAAGTAGTTAAGAATAATATAATAATAATTCTTTATATTATTTTAGTATTAATAAATTAAAAAGTCTACCTTAAATATATATTAAGTATATAAAAATACTTTTAGCTTAATTTGTTTTATATATATTAAAATAAAGGTAGCTAATTTATATTATATAATGTAGTTATATAGTTATACAATCTTTTAAGTAATATAAAAGTTAAGTTTATATTTAACTATTATAAAAGAGTATTAAAGCTAATATATATATATTATTATATAGTTTTAATGCTATTAGTTTTTTTATTTTTACTTAAGCTCTTTAGCTAATAAAAAAGTATTAAAATAAATAGTTAAGTAATAAAATAAAGAGATATAAAATAATAATATAAAGCTATAGTAATAGTATTATTATTTTTAAAAGTATTTAAATATTATAATATAAATAGCCTAAATTTAGTTAGCTATTTTATTAACTTTAATTTTATTATAATAATAATAAATATTATAATTAAAGTAAAGGTTTACTAAAGGAATAGCTACTTTAATTTTAATTAAAGCTTATAGTATAGCTTTATAAGCTTTAATTATAATTTATAGGTATTTAAGTTATTTTTTAGTAGATTCTTTTATAATACCTTTAGCTATATTACTATAGCTTATTAAAGTATAATATATATCTATACTATAAGTAATTAGGCTTTAAATTACTTATATATATAATAAGTATATATTATAAAAAGGGTATTCCTAAGTTAATACTATAAAAGCTATAAAAGCTAGCTATTACTAAGTAAGCTTTTTTATAACCTTTTTACTATATTTTTTTACTAAAGCTTATAGTAAATTTATATACTTAAAAACTAAGTAAATTAAACTAGCTAAATTATAATAATACTAAGTTAAACTAAGGTTATAATAGTATAGTAATAGTATATAAAATGTAATAATTTACTTTTTTATAAGTTAAACTTAAGAATAAATTTATAAAACTATAGCTAATAAATTCCTTAAGTATTTTTAAAGTAAGCTTAGGTTTTCTTTAATATATAGCTAAAGATAAGGATATTTATATTATTTAAAAATTTAATAATAAAGGTATAGTTTACTTTATATAGCTAAGTATAAAGAGAAATTATATATAATAAAAAGAGAATTAAAAAAACTAAAGAACTCTATAAAACCTTAATAATTATAAATAAAGTATTTATTAATTAACTATTAAAATAAAGAAAGGTATTATATTTAATAATAAAGGTTTAGATTTATATTATTATTTAGTTAGGAATACTTAAAAATATTATAATATAAAAAAGATAGTAATAGTAAATAATATTAAATATTATTAAGATATTTAGCTAAAGAAGTAATATAACTTTACCTAAGCCTTATATTATATATACTACTTTTATAAGAATACTAAAGGTATCCTTAGTAAATTTATTTACTTTATTACTTATTTAAAAGTTAGGTAAAGTGCTACCCTCTTTAATAGTATATATAATTTAACTTATAATTACTACTTTTAAAACCTTACTTATAATACTTAAAAAAATATAAATTACTAAGTATTAGTATATTATATTTTTATAAAGGTGTTTCTTAGTTTATAAAGAATAATAACTTTTACTTTTTAAAATAAAGCTAAATAGTATTTAATTTAATAGTAAATATTAAAAAAGTATATAAGTATTTTAACTAAAGAATAGCTATAAGCTTTTAAAAACCTTATTAAAAGTTTATTAAGTTTAAGTAATTTTTAATTAATAAGGTTTTTAATAATAATAATAATTTTATTTTTATTAAATCCTTTAAAAGTAAAGAATAATATAATATTAAGTTAAGCTTTTAGTATTTTTAGTATATTATTAATATAAGCTATTAAAAAAAATAATTAATAAAAGCTATAGCCTTTTTACTATAAAAGTTAGTAATAACTAATTTATTATATTTATAATAAAAAAGTATTAAAATTTAAGGAAAATTAAGTAAAAAGCTATTATAAAGGTAGGCTTAGTATTTAAGTTTTTATAAAGTAATACTACTAATAGTTATAAACTTTACTAATTATTATTATATACTTTTTTTTTATAAATAACTTAACCTTATATTACTTTTATATTAAATATAGCTTACTAATTAATATTAAAGTAGTTAGCTTACTAATATTTTTAAGCTTATTTGGTATTATTTATAGCTTTCTTAACTTTAGTATTTTACTAAAGTTATTTATAAAAGCTACTATAAAAATAATATAAGGTTATAAGCTATATTATTAACTTAAGTTTAAATATAATTTATTTAATAAAGGTTTTTATATTTTTTAGTATATTAAGTAGTTTCTTCAAGGCTTTATATTAAAACTAATACTTAGCTTTTATAATAATTATATTAATATTTATTTCCTTTTAATAACATTAAAAAGTTTTATTATTTACTTAGTTTATATTTATAGTAATATAAATAAGGTATAGAATATAGTTAAATTTAAGTAAATTTAAGCCTTTAAAAAACTTAATAAAAAGGTTAAGGATTAATTAAGTATAATGAATAATATTACTTTATTTACTTAAAAAGTATTAAGTTTTTTTTTTAAAAGATATAGTAAGTTTAAGCTATTATTAAGTAATAAGTATAAATAAAGTAATATAACTTAAGAAAATTTATTTATATATATTTTAAAGAGAGTAGTAAAGATTAAAATCCTTTATAAATATACTATAGTTTTATATTAAAAGTATTATAAAGTTTTTAAAAGGGGTAGTTTAGTTTTATTTATAGGTAGAGAAATATATTAAGTATATATTAATACTATAAAGGGTAACTAAATACTAATTATTATTAGTATATATTAACTATAAATTAAGCCTATAGTAGTAATAATTATATATAGCTATATAGCCTCTTTATATTATAAGTTAATAGTATTTTATACTTAAGGCTAAAAAGAATTAGTTATTATTATATAGTGTTTATATTATAATTATATTAGTTTTAAGTTAAAAGCTTAGAATAGTATAAATAAAGTATAATTTCTTTTATATATTTTAATATATAACTTTTATTATTTAAGTATAATAAAGGTAAATTATAAAGAAAGGCTTATTAAGCCTTTAATAAGGCTATATTAAAGCTATAGGTAATTATTTAAAGCTTTTTATAATTATAAAAAAAGTATTATAAAGTTTAGTTATAATTTTAAAAGTTAGGTTTAGCTATTTAATAAGTAATTAATATACTTTTAAAGGAAAGCTTTATAAAAAAATAAATTACTAATTTTTTAATAATATTCTTAAATATTAACTTTAATTTATTTATTATTATTAAAGTTAGCTAAAATAGTAAACATACTAAGCTAATTTAAATAAATATTCTTTATTTTAATTTACTACTTATTTATAATAATATAAAGTTAAAACTATATTAAGTATTTTTTAAAGTAATTAAGGTATTACTTATATATTTTACTTAAAAAACCTAGGTATATTTACTTACCTTTAGTATACTTATTAGCTAAGTAATAGCTATAATATTAAGTTATTATATAATATATAGTAATATAACTAAACTTATAGTAATTATAATATTATTTAAAGTAAAAAATATTATTATAAAGTTTAGCTTTAAAGATTTTTACTTTATAAATAACTTTAACTTAATATAAATAGTTAAGTACCTTAACTTTATTTACTTTAATAATTAAAAAAGTATATAAAAAAGTTTTATATAGCTTTTAAGTTATTATTTAAGTAATATTATTATTATTAAAGGCTATAAAGGTTTAAATAATTTTATTATAGAATTTATTTTATATATAAAAGATAAAAAAACTATAAATAATAATATTAAATACTTATTAGCTTAAAGTTATCTTTAGTTTAAATATAGTTGTTGAAAATAACAGGGTTATTTATAGGGGATTCCTCACTATTAGTGCTATAATTATAGCGCTAATAGAAGCACTTTATAGGGGGCTTTGTAAGCCAGTGCAAGCCGGCAAGCATGCGCGCGTGCGGTGGCATAACCATGGAATTCCGACCGAAGGTTATGTGTGTGTAGGCTTGTAGCTGCGAGATCCCTACAAATCCTTACTTTTTAACCTTTTCTGCTTATTTTAATAGTTATATAGTTAGACTAATAGCTATAAGGTAGGCCTAGTCTTTAGGTTAGATTTATAAAGCAACTAATATAGATATAAAGGAATGAATTAAAGAATATAATTAAGCTAGCTAATAGCTACTTAGTTAGAGAAGGTAGTTACCCTATAATATATATTTTTTACTATTTTTCTTAATAAAAAGGAATTTATAAAAAGTCTTAAAATTAGATTCTTTATTACTAAATTCTAGGCTTTCTTTCTATATAAATATTTAAAAATCAGTTTTTTAGTATTATATATTAATTTTTACTAAGTTAACTAATTGTAAGCATATTAGTAGCTAATTTATATAGCTATAAGTTTATTTTTTTATTTTCCTATATGAATAAATTTTATAGAAAATAGAAAGTAGCTTATAAAGCCTAGCTAGCAACTAGGATCTACTAATAAGGTTAGTAAGTATATAAGGGAAGGAAATAAAAAACCCCCTTATAGCCACTAACTATATAGACTGTTAGAATCACTCTTACTAGCTATGTATACCTATAAAGTTAGATATTAGATATAATTTATTAGATATTATTATTACAAATTCTTTAGCAAATTAAACAGTGCTAAAAGCAACGCAAAAGCTTCTATATTTTGTGAGATATAGTGGACTGCAGCTTGCTGCAGTGCT